>CM023458.1:5277519-5404400 GCA_013339765.2 Haemaphysalis longicornis
AGAAAAGAACATATAAAAAGGGTCCAGATTCCATACCAGATCAAGAACTTACCAATAAGGAGCAACTCGTCCCCAATATGCAACAACTGCGCATATTAGGCCCCACCAAACAAAAGATGGCTCAGGCGCCCAGACTATCCTTTCCTTGCAACGGACTCTTAACCAGCTCATTCACCTCATCCGCAGGATCACCCATCAGCGATTTGGGCTACAAAATGCTGACACACTGCGCATATTTCACGCCCTCCTTATTAGCCGAGTTACGTACGGTACACCGTATTTGGCCCTGAAACCCGCAGAGAAAGAAAAGCCAAACATCGCCATACGCCAAGCCTACAAGGCCGCCCTTGGACTGCCTCCAAAAAGAGCAACAAGAAAACTTGTGCAGCTCGGCGTCAATAATACATGGGAGGAATTGGAGGAAGCTCATCGCATCTATCAATTCACGCGACCTAAGCTCACGCCAACCAGCAGGGCTACACTTACCCGGCTCGGCTACAGGCCTCCCCCAAAATGCGAACAGAGGCAATGCATCCCTCTAACCATCCGTCAGTACATCAAAGTCGCGCCCATTAACAGAAATATGCACCCCATCTATAACAAGGCACGCAGAGAAGCCCGGATACGAGCCCTAAGAAAACGCTTCCGCAACCCTTTCTGTACTGGTAATGCGGATGCCTCTCCATACCACCAACAACCCGCCCATGCCGTGAGTGTCATCGAAGCCAACGGTGCAGAACTGATGGCCGCTACAGTACCCACGACATCTATTGAGGCAGCAGAAGAACTTGCCATTGCTCTAGCCGCCACCACTGGAAACGACTACCTCACTATAATGACATACTCGCAAACGGCCTGCCGCAACTTCCTGCTAGGTCGAATACCACCCACGGCCTTAAAAATTCTGTGAAGTGTGTGCCGGCTCCCGGAAATGCACATCATCTGGACCCCCTGACACGAGTCCTTCGAGGGGAACGAGGAGGCACACGCAGCTGCCCGCGTTCATACACACTGGGACGTTTCTCAAGAAGGCGAAGTCACGCAGCCCCTTCGCTCTCCCAAGCACGCTACTCTTCATTCATACGCGCACATCCTCACCCATTACCGCCACGAACGACGACGCTTCCCTCCACCACATCCCCATTTATCCAGAACAGAGGCGACTGCCTTTCCTTGTTGATGAGGTAGCTTCAAAAACATCCTTGTTGATGAGGTAGCTTCCAAAGTTTCCATTATAAAAATTTCACTCACGAGCAAGTGGTTACCGTCTCCGCAGCGGTCGTGAAGTATTGTGCAAACTTCACTCGAAAGGACATAAAAGTGGCAATAGGCGGCCCTAGGGGGCGGTGGCCTACGCTAAATAGTTGAGTGAAGTACCCATGAAGAGAACACAGGTTCAACACAAAGTGACAAGGCTAACTGTGTTCCCAACATGTGTGACTATGAAGACAGTATTTACGACAGAACTCCGCACTGATTGTGTGTCGATGCAGGTAGAAAACACCGTTGTACAAAACGGCGTTCCAAGGAACGGTGTTCCTGGAACTAGTTCATTTTTGGTGGAATGGAGGAACGCAACCGTTCCATTAGAGCCGGTGGAACTGTAACGGCAACCCGTTAGGTTTTTGAAGGAACGGCAGAAACAGCATTCCTTCTGCAAGCGTTACCTCGCTAGGAATTGGTTGTGTTTTATGACAAGACTGGAGTACAAAAATCCGCAAGTCGCTACGGTGTTTCTGTGGCCAATTGGCTTGCCCTTTAGCAGAACGTGCTTCCTCGAATGTCAAAGGCATTAGACTAACCACGCAGCGGGCCACAGCTTGTGCTTTCTTCACGCCGGTTGAGATTACGCGGGTTTCTACGGGTGAATAGCGCAGCCGTGAGAATTCTTTTCACGTTTCATCGTTTGTCCGGGAGGCTAGGATGCGCGTGTGGCCGTTAGAATTGTTCCCTTCCTGGGGAACGGTTTCTAAGTCCGAGCGGCACTGCAGATACCTTGTGAGACCCCCGTATATTGTCAGGGTAAATACCGTATTAGTACGCGCGAGCCGCGGGTGTGTTGTTGTCGAGCGAGGTCGTTTCGGTGTGAAGTAAATAGGAGGGTGACCGCTATTGCTGGTTTGGACCACTAAAAAAAGCGGAGCTTGTTATCGCCAGCTTCCTCATGGCACGGTTTCCGCTATAATGGATCGCAGAAAGTTCTGTGCGAGACCCGGTGACCAACGACTTAAAGACAGAGCTGGCTGCGGTGACCGAGCCTTCTAGCGCTGAACTTGCCAACTAGTCTGCACCCGAGGACTTTCTGCTAACCCTTCCAGCCGAGGTACAGAATGATCTGTCGCGGTACCTGCTGGTACCAGGTGATTACGCGCTGTCGCAGATAATGAACTTCGAGGGGCTGAACCAACTTTTCTTCAAGTACAACACGTTAGTACCCTCAAGCGACGATAAAGCGGGTTCATCTCTGACTCCAACATCGATATGCAGCTCGTGCGGTGCTTAAACAAGGGACTCTACGTAGTTGCGACAATGCATTCGGTTATCTTTTCCGCCAATTGTTTTCACATATTTTCATTCATTCCACAGCTGCAGTTTTTCATCTTCTGCCATATCTTGTAACTATGGTATACAGTTACCTTTTTCTGCCTATAGAACCAAAGAATGTGGCGTTTCTGTACCACTGCACGTGTTTTCTTTTTCTCATTACTTTTTATTTATTTGGGGTTGTTTCTTTTACTTGATAATATCGCACTTTCTCTCCGCCTATATAATTTTGTGGGTTTTTATAGTGCCAATGTTTTTTACGCACGTGATTAGGCTCCGTGTTATTTCCTGTGTTTTTACCTTATGCATATTTCTAAGAAACGCATACTAATTTTTGGATCCCGTTCACATACTTGGCTATCTTTGGTAGTTTCATTTACCTACTATACTCATTGTGTGCGGCATACTTTGCAATTCTTGTGCTTAGATTTCGTGCGTGGCTACGGTGTTTGCGTTTATTTTCTTTTTCTCGTTATCGTCTTAGGACCTAAACTTCGACTGCAAACATCGTAGTGAATAATTTTGTAAGTTTTAAATTTGTCATTTTGTTTCGTCTCAGGAATCCGACACCATATTTTAATTTGAGAAATTAAATGAAAGGTAATGTGAGGACACTGTAAGGTCCACTTATGAGATGAGCGGCCAGGCGCCCGGGCTGCGCGTGAGAACCCGCTACTGTGTCTGGGGGCTCAGCACTTTGGACTCTACGCCCAGCCGTCGCCAATTCGTAACGCCGCGCACGGGAGAGGGATTGTCTGGCCCACCGAATACCACGGGGTAATCCCCCACTGAGAACGCAGACGGCGACGCCGGATTCCGAGTACCGTCGACGTGACGAGCGGAGGAGGTGGAATTACCGGCGCCAAAAGCCCGCGCCGTTGCGAGACTATTGTTAACACGCCCCGGTCGGCACGGTGCACTGTCGCCGCCTTTCGCTCTCACCCCGCGGGGTCGCGCGTACTTGCTCGTCCGCGAGCGTGCCGTTGACCCAAAGATGGCGGTGCCTCGTTGAATATTGCGTAGCGCGCTGAGTGACAGCTGTCTACTTAAATTTGGGCACTCCCTTACGAGTGTACGAACGCTACAGGGGCGTTCCCGAGAGAGTGTTATCGCGGGGTGTTTTAAGGCAGAACTTGGCCATTAGAAATCTTTCTTGTCTGAGTGCTGAGCTGGGCAGTTCCCGGCGGGACATGGAGTCTCGACCGCTAAAGCTAAATTGGGATTTGTGAGCCCCCTAGGCTAGAGTTTATGATCGCGTCGGGGGTTTAAGGCCGACCTCTATGCAGCGAAGTTTCTCGGCGAACTTGGCGCGGCGGACGCCGCGGTTTGACGCGCCGCTCAGTTTTCGTCCACCCCAACCTCCATGCAACGTGATGCGGCGAACGTCGCCGATGGAAGACCGGACAGGAAGTAGAAGGAAGTACAAGGCTGTGATTGGCGGCGGCCTCAAAATGCAGTTTACCGCTTCCAGTCGCGTTCGCCCCCGCGCGTTCGACATCTAGCTCGCCTAGATCGCCGGCGAACAGCCGTATTTCCGACTCCGGCGGCGGAGCGGCCGCCGCCGGGCGACGTTCGCCGCCTTTTCGCCTACATTTCGCTGCATGGAGGTCGGCCTTTAGGGTACAGCGCCGTACCGGGCAACTAGACGAATCTTGCGGCGAGAGAGTCTCGGGCATCGTTTCTCGAGCGGTTCGTGTACGCTCCGAGAATAGGAGAGCTAGACGAAGTTGATGAGCTCCAGTGATTTGTGCGCACTCGGAGCTAGCGTCTAGCTGAAGGTCGAAGTTTTTCCTTCTTATTACTTATGTACCCAGTTTTCTACTGTAAAGAGCTGTATATAAACTCTTCGTTTCACTTAATCAGCCCCCAACGTCTAGTGTTCGTCAATTCGACCGCCATCTCCAAGAACTTCAACACCATCGCCCTGCCAGCCGCCTGCCAAATCAACCGGAGCTTGGGCGATTGGGTTCCTCATCGACATAGGACATCGGGGAAACGAACCACAACCACCTGTACTGACACGTTCCACTGTTCGAAGTTGAAATGGAAGGCGTTCATTTCGCAACAAAGAAACTTGTAAGGGGAATTCGTTTCAAAATGAGGATGAAACCGAGAACAAACTTTTGTTCCCATTTTAGAGGAGCGTGTACAGCACTGGTAGGAAATAGTCCAAAATATAAAAGATGCTGCTGTATTTTCTGGCGATATTCTTTCAGTTACGGGAAATGCAACTTAAATGCCACCGCTGCCCCACTACGACCAGGTAGCACAAAATCTAAAAGGACTGAATACACTGCTGCTCATGACTGCGATCCCATAACGACTTTATATTTTCACATTGAATTGAGGGACACGGAAATTGCCCATGTCATCTTTTTGTCAGAAACCAAGTAGGATACAAATATTGACGGTAGACTGATGAAATCCACGATTATCCCGGCAGTCCAGCGTATTCTGAAATTGAAGAAACAGAAACGACTCTGTGGTACCACGCGGCTTCACAGAGCAGGAGATGTTAATATTAACGTTTGAATTGGTATAATCGGTGCAAAACCAAAACACTAAAAACGGCTAGGTATAAAGGCAGCATGCACTCTGAACTGCACGAAAGATCTCCCTTTGATATCTCCTAAGCAAGTGAACGCACAAAAACGAGCGTCAGAAGGAAGAGAAATCCGGGAAGAAAGTGCAAACACAAAAACAAAAACAGAATGAATTCTGCAATTTGTTGCAAAAAATGGTGAAGCTGCTGATATGATCGATCCAGATCTCGGTTACACTCAATTCAGAAACATTGGCCTATCAGCAGAACATTTATTGATTGGTTATTTGCGGATTGCAAGAATTCTTTTCGAGTGGGAGATTCGTAAAGCTTTTGAGGGAGACATGGAGACGAAGAGCAATGCGACGCGACACGGCAGCTGTTCATACCGTTCCAAGGGAAAGATGGTAAATCTATAAGGCTTTCCGAGACGACGACCTCCTTGCTCTCACTCAGTGTGCCCTCTTACGAATACGTTTGATATAAACTTCACCCCTTTGGCGGTACGTGCGAAGTCGTACTTATAAGAAGCTACGAAAACATCAACTCATGAATGAGCTGTCAGGACATTAGCAACATAATTATTCTTGTTTTATGGACTGTTGAACTGACGTTTTTCTGTAAGCAGCCCTTCTAAAGCTGTGAGACCGTAGTGAAGACAGTAAAATTTTATGAACAAAATTACTGCATTACACTCCCTAAAATCCCTTGCGTTACACATCAACACAGGTACCCGATCCACGCAAGTGTGGGAAAGCTGCACTGCTCAATTGTGAAGATGATGGAGATAAATACAGGAGAGAGCTGAAGAAGAGCGTGCCAAATTTTGCTTATGGGAAGGTGGACCATTGCGTGCATTCCCCTTTCATTTTAAAAGCCAATGCTGAAGACTTTATTTCAGTCTCTGACAGAGCTTCTATAGAAATCCACCTCTCCAGTACCGGATTAATAGCCAAGACGTTTTATCGCAACGGGAGGTGGCCACGGGTGGGATAACGAGGGGTATGTATTTTTTCTTTTACTTGTGATAGTGGGCTAATGAATTTTACGATAGGTACGTAGAACGTTTAGAAGAACAGTAAGAAAAGTACCGATGAATTTAACACACAGATCTCACCCATTTTATCAATAGCAGTATTCTCACTTCTTTTGAAAAAGCCTCGGCTGATCTATTTAAGCTGTTCAGTATAATTTTCACTAATGAGTTCATGCCTTACGGAGTTTCGCAAAAAAAACATTTTCATGTTTTCATCTGAAAAACAACATTTTTGTACCCGTTCGTGTATGCTTTTCTTCAGAGCTACAGAAAATTCGGAAAAGTTACACAGCAGAACTGGTAAATAAAGAAAACAAAACGTCGAACATATGTTAAGTCGTTGTCGTTTCCTGAACCCCGTAGCGTACGCACTGTATTTCCTTAACGGAAGTGTGGAAATTGCGTCCTGCGTCCGCAAGTAAACTGCAATAAAATACTAGTACGAGAATGAGTACAAAAAAGCTTGCGAGCGCCAGTAAAATTTGCGATTGTTCTTAGTACGCAAAGCGTCCAAACGAGGAAACAGATTTTCCGGTTCGCTTCTTAGAGTTGGTTGTCCTCCAACATTTATGCAAAATGGCTGCAGTATAACCAAGAAATCGTAAATGTTGATTCCTGCACTTTAGAGTTGTGACTGGCACAAGTATTACTTCGATAATGTTCAAATTGCATCGCTCAACGTGGAAAATACTTTTGCAATTTTTTACAGATTTGTGAATTAGTTGGTGATGTGAGCTTCCGAGGATGGGTTTTATATCATTCAGACGTCAGGAACACCTGGGACTATTTTAGTGACTAGAAACTGTGGGGGTTGGAGTATTGACAAATTCTACGAAACACCTCCTTAAAATAAATGATGCAGAACTAAAATATGTAGCAAATCAAACATACATCTAAAAACACTCCCATAATTCAGGATTTTATGTGATTTTTGACTAAATCTTTTTAAGAGGAGTTTAGTTTGTGCTAGAAATTATAATTTTTTAAGGTTGTTGTTGTCCGTCTGCACTCTAAAAAAAGTGTTGGTACTCTCATGCCCACTAAACTCACTGCAACGTCATGCAAGAAGATTTGCTTAAATAAGAAAGATGCCGAACATGGGATAAAATTGTTGCAGACTGAAAGTTAAAATTTGGTGTGAATGGTTGATAGTGGAAATGTGTATAGACGTTTACGGGTTGTTATAGGCAAGTAAAAATGGCTAGTATCGAGATGTAAATGTTTCTATGAATTGCAGCCATACCAAACATAGAGATTGGTAAGGAGTAAAGATTTAACGTGCAGCTTGTGTACACTCATGTGTTGCACGGTAAATATTTTATTACCATTTTGACCCTTTCCCTCCTGAATCGGTTATTTCCAGCGAGAGCTTGCCTCGTGCTTCTTGTTCAGTATTCGGGCCATTAGCGCTTACAAAAGAAAAATTAAGGTTATTGTGGAGGTAATAAGCGATTTAAAGTAATGACAAGTAATAGGGTCTTTACAAAATTCACATTAGATATCACGCAGAAAAATTATTTTTGCCTGCTTTCCTCAAATTCCGAAGGCGCAAGCCCACATACAAAAATGAAGCTGGTAGAGCAACTATTTCTCAATTATCGACAGTGTTATCAAAATGGGGTTTCGGTCAGGGGGGTCATCCCGACGTCGACTGGTTTTGATGGCAATGGCTTTCTCTTTCAGGCATTTAGCAGTAGCCACAGACAAACGATGATAATATCTGTCGACAGAAACTTACTTGTAAAAATATTTCCCAGAAAACTAGCTGCTTTGGTTTCGTTGGGCCACAAGAATTTCGGGTGATGTTCTAAATATAGAAAACGAAGCCTTAAACGATTAAAACAACGAAGCGCCCTTCCGTCAAAGGCCGTTTGTCGTTGAACGTGCCTTCCGTGGTTATTTGAGAAGGGGTGATTTGTCCAACTTTGAATTTCGATCGCCTGGAGTTTTTTTTATGGCAGAAGATTTACTAAAACCTGCGTAGGAAAGCTTGATTTTGGTTGGTTTCGACCATGGTCGTCAATAAAAAGCAGTGCACACAATTTTTTTGTGTAGCGTTTAACTCACAAGCACCTCTCTCTATATAAAAACTGCTCTATTATGCAAAAATTGTGCAATAAGACATACGTCACCTTCACTACGTGAGGCCCATAGGTTTTAATATGACCACAGGGAGCTTATCTTTTGTGTCACTTAACCAACAATCATCGTCATCATTATCCCTAGCATCAGCAACAGTAACAGCTGGCTTTACTGAGGCTCATTGTTGACGCGACATAAATCATGAGTGAGACAAAGGTTCATGTAATAAACATATACTACCAATCTACCCAATCGACAAGGATAGGGGAGAGCGAAGCTTGCAAAATGAAGCCCAACAATAAACTACCTAACCCAAAAGCAAGCGGACCCCCTTTACACGACCTTACGAAACACACAAGCTTTTCTTCCGTGTAGGGTTTACAGCACTGCGATGGTGTTCTGTAGTACTTTATAAATACAGTTATGTTATGGCTTCCCTTACCTTACGGCCATGGTCATCGTTGATGGAGGAGTGCTTCTTCGATCTAATTTTGCACGTTTAAGCACCTTTCTCCAAATCTACACTGTTTCGGCCATGGCGGGATAGCGCAATCAGATAGCCGTCTTATTCATAACGCGAGAGGACCAGGGGTAATTTCGATCACGTGGAGCGTTCTAATTTTGCTGCTCTTTATCCACGGCTATCAATATCACCCCAGAAAGAGTGTGTTTCCACAGAGTTTCGTGTTGACCACTGCAGACATCTGCGAGAGACTTAAAGTGTCATGTGATTACTTTGCAGCGGGGTCGTATCATTTTCTTCCCGTTCGAGGGCGCATTAGACCATACCTTAAAGGTCCTTTCGAAGGTTGTGAGACGCCTGACCTTCCCATTTTGAAATTATATGCGTTTGGAGTTGGGCGTTGCCATGTATTCCTTGATCTTCCCAAAGTATGCCCCGCAGCTTTCGTAAATACCACGAAGAAAATCTAAATCTTCCCTATCGCAGAAAATCAATACTACAAAGAACCGATACCCATGAGTGATATGTTTTTAGGTTATCACGACTTTGACCTTATTACAGAATTGCGCAAAAATGTTTGTTTAAGGCACACTCAGCACACTTTTGTGTGCTGAGTTTGTCAAGTATGAGAAATTCTAAAGCTTGGAAGCAGTGGTTGGGCTTTGAACAGTCATCGTAGTCGGGCTACCGTGTACACGCCAGACACTTTTTTTTCAGATCACCTAATGCCTCGAATATGTGTGCATTCAGGAACAAAAAAAGTTTTCACGCGCATGCTCCAATGCGCATTCATTTCTAACACCAATTTGTTAATCACTGCTCAGAAACTTCACTTGCAGGGGCTTTATTAGTACCCGGAAAAGAATTAGTGGAAAGTTTCATTCTTGTTGTTTAGATAAACTCCGTGTCACGTGTTCGACGTTTTTGCCATAATTTAGTTGGTGCCCCATAAAAAAAGCCATCAGATTTTCATTTCTTGGGTCAGTCCCGCCTCTAAGGGTATTGGTTCTGTTGCCGCGTAACATGTGTGTGGAAAGATCTACGTGGTGTTGAAAAAAGCTGCATTGATTGCAACCAAATTTAATGTTACATACTGCAAAATGCATTCAACTTTGTTAAATGTATTTTGAGACGTACCCATTTTATTATTTTATAAATAATATTTTATATATTTTTATTCATTTATTTATTCATTTATTTACTTCCAATACTGCCAGTATAGTTTGAGAATAAAGCAGGTGGTCATGCATGAATAGACATGAACAATAACCGCATAGCAGGCGGATATACAAGAACAGACATAGATAATAACCGTAAGAATACTCGGTCGCTAACTTAAGAACGGTGGTAAAACATTTTTAAGCTTATCAAAACGAAATCAGCAGCTCTTGTTTGCACGGGCAGGTGTTCGGTGTCACAAGAAAAGAAAAAGAGCGCGAATTCCTACTTGAACAAAATACCTGTCGATATTTAGTTGGTGACCCCTAATAAAAACAAAAAAAAGCCATCACCTTTCTACTTCTTGAGTCAGTCCCACCTCTAAGGGTATTGGTTCTGTTGCCGCGTAACCTGTGTGTGAAAAGAACTATGTGGTGTTGAAAAAAGCTGCATTGATCGCAACCAAATATAAAGTTACGTACTTTAAAATGCATTCGATTTTGTTTAATGTATTTTGAGAAGTACCCATTTTTAATAATATATAACTAATTATTTTTATATAGTTTCGTTCAATAATTAATTTATTTATTTACTTGCAATACTGCCAGTATAGTTTGAGACTAGAGCAGTTGGTCATGGATGAATAGACATGAACAATAAGAGCATAGCCGGCGGATATACAAGAACATAAATGGATGATAACTGTAAGAATATTCGGTGGATAATATAACAGCGGTTGAAAAACATTTTTTAAGCTTATCAAGACATAATCTGCCGCTCTTGTTTGCACGGCGATGTGTTCGGTGTCGCAAGGAAATTAAAGTGCGTGACTTCTGTTTCGACCAAATACCTGTCGGAATTTCGCCCTTTATTTACATCGAAGTAACCTATAGTGAGCATGCATGTAGAGGAAAAACAGCAGAATAAATATATTGCCTCAGAAATGAGGAATAAACGCATACTTTGCAACACATGGTGTAGGTATACAAAGGCATAAGGTGCTTTAAAACGTGCAGGGTAGTGCAGCGTAACCTTACTGTGAACTGGATAAAAAATTCGCAGCTCTGTTGTTTTCTCGTTAAGGGATACTATTCGCGGTTCTTAATAAAAATTGAGAAAGTCAATTCGTGTTAGTGACTGATTGGCCAAAGAGGTTCTTTTTTCTAATGCGGAGTGGGAAACAGTATATGGTTTGTTTAAATATACAGTGGGAAACAATCTTTTGTAATTGAAGTGTCACCCCGCACGGGGCACCTTGAGCAATCTTGGTGACGGTACTGGCGATACCGCGGACCCCGAGCCCCCAAACATAAGCTGGATCCAACCGTGGCGATGTGTTAATAGGTGGAGGGTTAGAAACCACGAACGGTGGCCGTCGGAGCCCAGGTCAAGCTCCGGCGGATGGGCTCCCTGTCTGTTCACCAGGCAGGGAGCTCCGGGACCTCTTTGGCTACCAGGGTAAGGTCAAAGAAGAAAGTACCCCGTCTCCCTGCTTTTTCCTATGCCATATGGATAAATCAAAACCCCCCCCCCCCAGACGTGATCGGCCCCCGAAAAGGGGCCGCACCGAAGTTTCCTTTCCATCCCTTCCAACAATCCACAGTCCGAAACCTGACACTATCCTCGATTCTTGGTTATCGAGGCAGTTGACAAAACAACCCTGTTTCATCCATGTCCGTATTCTTGATCACTAAGTTCCTGGAAGGCATCATCGGAAAATCGTTCGATGCTAAGAAACTCCGTACCGGTGAAGTCCTAGTCAATGTCAAGACGCAGCAACAAGCCACTAACCTCCTTTCGCAAACCTGCATGGCAGATCTGCCCATCACAGTCACTCCCCATCGTTAGCCTCAACAGCTCTCAGGGTGTGATCTCGGAGACCGATTTGTTGAATGAGACCGAAGCTGATCTGTTGGAAGGCCTGAAAGATCAGGGTGTAACTGCAGTGAGGCGTATCACCATCAGACGAGACAATAAGGAAATCCCCACAAAGCATATAATCTTGACATTCAACAAATCAAAACTTCCTGAACACATCAATGCTGGCTTCATTAGGTGTGGTGTACGACCGTACATACCTAACCCGCGCCGCTGCTACAAGTGCCAGCGATTCGGGCACGCTACAACTTCTTGTCGCGGCAAAACGACCTGCGCGAAATGCGCCGCACATGACCACCCTACTGAAAACTGTAACTCCACTACCTTCACCTGTGCAAACTGTCAGGGGCCGCACGCAGCATGGTCCCGCAGCTGTGAAAAGTTTCACCAAGAAAAAAAGATCATCCACGTGAAAGTAACTGAGAACATCTCCTTCCCCGAGGCGCGAAAGAGGTTCGCCTCTTTCCCCTTGGGGAGGTACGCCGACGCAGCTCGCCGGGGGGGCGAGCGGCGTCTTGTTTCGGCGGGGACCCAGTACCCACGAGTCGGACTTGGTCCCGCCTCCGCCCCCCCCTGGGTTGCCTCTGGCGACCCAACCCGCCACCGCACCGCCTGCTAAGTCAGCAGCGGCTGTGGTGGCATCCACGTCCGTTGGGGATGCTGCTGCACCCTCTGTTTCCTCCTCTCCACCGGCCCGAAGCACATGCGAGGGCCCGGAGGAGATGGAGCTGGAGGAAACCGCAGCAGTTCCCCCTCCGGCGCACCGCCTGTGCCACCTGGGGCGCTCCTGACGCCCTCGGCGGTCGCGGCCAGAACGAAGGGCACCGCAAAGGGTGCCAGGTCCGGGGGGTCCGGTACGCCGGGTACCCCTTCCAAATCAGATGATGACTTGGATGTGGGACCCTTCCTGTCTGCTTCGCAGCGGAAGGAACGGGTCCCTCCATCTAAACCTCCAGAGGAGGTAAAGAAACCCCGTCCAAGAGTCCAAGCCCCGAAAGACCCTACATAAATAGTCACACTCCAGTAGCTCTAATACATAATAATGGGAAGAGAAAATATCGTTCAATGGAACTGCAGAGGCCTTCTAAGTAATCTTGACGACGTCTATGAGATCCTGCATGCCTAATCAGCCAAGTGTAATGTGTGTTCAGGAAACACACCTGAATTCCAAGAACACAAATTTTCTTGAATAGTTACCTGGTATACAGAAAGGGACAGGGTTGGCTGCACACACTCTTCTGGCGGTGTGGCCATAATCGCCCGCAAATCCTTAGCATGCCACCCTGTCACCTTGAACACAATCCTTGAGGCTGTAGCAATACGCTTGATAATATTTAATAGGTTGATAACGGTATGCTCCATATACATTCCTCCTGATGTTTCACTTTTAAGTTCTGACTTCGAGGCGCTGGTTGACCAGCTGCCCGAACCATACATCCTGACAGGCGACCTTAATGCTCACAATACTCTTTGGGGCTCTTCTCGCACAGATGCCCGAGGTCGCCTTATAGAGAAATTCCTTACATCTTCAGGAGCATGCCTTTTCAACAATAAACAGCCTACATACCATAGCATAGGACACAACACATACTCATGTCTTGACTTGGCGATTGGCTCCGCAGTTCTCTTTCCTCTCCTCGAGTGGGGCTGTGGGCACTGACCCATACGGTAGTGACCACTTCCCCACCTCACTCACATACATAGGTAAAGGCCCATGCAGTCCATCTTCCCATAATAGGTTCAATGAAGCACGAGCTAACTGGAATACATTTACAGAGACATCCAAACTACACCACACATCCATAGGACACCTACACGTTGAAGAAGCTACCCAACTGCTCACGGCGCACATCCTCGACGCCGCCGAAAAGTCCATTCCCCACGTCTCTGGTGCCCCGCGCAACCAGCGGAGGCCGTGGTGGAATGAGGACTGTAGGCGGGCGCGAGAGGCCCAGAACAAGGCGTGGGGTATCCTTCGTCGGTACCCCCACGTCGGGAAACCTCCTCTTGTTCAAACGGGCCAAGGCATTAGGAAAACGTGTGCGCCGTGAGGCAAAACGAGAGAGTTGGCGTACATTCATAACATCAATAAACTCCTACACAGACACAAGGAAAGTATGGACACGAATACGTAAACTCAAGGGACAACAAACACACAGCCTGCCCCTGGTCAGTACAACAGGGGACACTCTGGAAGACCAGGCTGACACACTCGCGCAACACTTCCAACACGTGTCCAGTTCAGCACACTACACGAACACTTTCCTGAAACATAAAGCCTCTTGTGAAAAGAAGTCTATACACGACAACAACAAATCACAGACTTCGTACAACTCCCTGTTTTCACTACATGAGCTGAGGGCTGCTCTGAGCACGTGTAAACCCTCAGCTCCAGGCCCAGACAACATTACATATACAATGATACAGAACTTACACACAGACACTCTTGTAACACTTCTTCACCTTTTCAACAAGATATGGCTTTCGGGGCACATTCCAAAGTCTTGGAGGGATGCCATAGTTGTAGCATTCTTGAAAGAAGGGAAGGACCCTTCTTCTCCTGCTAGCTATCGACCCATTGCCCTGACCAGCTGCCTGTGCAAGCTTCTCGAGAAGATGATAAACCGGAGGCTCGTGTACTTTTTGGAGTATAACGGCCTTCTCGAGAGCTGCCAGGCAGGCTTCAGGGCGGGGCGATCCACGAATGATCAACTTGTGGCACTAGAGTCGTATATTAAGGATGCCTTCGTGCATAAACAGTTCTGTTTAACTGTGTTTTTCGACCTAGAAAAGGCCTATGACACCGCTTGGCGTTATGGGATCCTTACTGACCTGAAGTCATTCGGTGTTTCTGGAAATATGTTTAACACCCTTGCTAGCTATTTGTCGGAGAGAACCTTTCGCGTCAGAGTTGGTTCTGCACTGTCAAAGGTACACGTGCAAGAAAATGGCGTGCCGCAAGGCGGAGTTCTAAGCTGCACTCTCTTCATAGTAAAAATGAACTCCCTTGGGAAGGCACTGCCGCCTACAATTTCTTACTCCATGTATGTAGATGACGTGCAGATATCTTTTAAATCATGTAATATGTCCATCTGCGAACGTCAAGTCCAGCTCGGCGTCAAGAAGCTTGCCGGCTGGGCAGACAAGAATGGTTTTAAAATTAATCCCGGAAAGAGCTCTTGTGTTGTATTCTCCAGGAAGCGTGGGGTCCACCCGGACCCAGACATCACTCTTGCGAATGTGCCAATTCCTGTCAACAAGGAGCACAAGTTTTTAGGCATTTTATTCGATGAAAAACTTACATTCATTCCTCATGTCAACAGCTCAAATGTAAATGCCTAAAGGCAATGAATATTCTTAAGGTTCTCTCACATCAATCTTATGGGGCCGACAAACAACTCCTGCTGCGCCTGTACACGGCGTTGGTGGGGTCCCGGCTCGACTACGGCAGTGTCGTGTATGGGTCGGCGACAAGACCGCACTGAGAATGCTCGACCCAGTGCTGCATCTTGGCCTTCGCTCTCATGCGGCGCTTTCCGCACTAGCCCTGTCGAAAGCCTTTATGTCGAGTGCGACAAGTGGTGTCTAGGGCATCAGCGGGAGTATGTTGACCTGCTGTATGCATCTAAGATTGTGTCTCTTACCAACCATCCTTTTAATCCCATCATGAACAATACATCAAACTTGCAACTCTTTTAAACAGGCCATCCGTTTCCTTACCTTTCTCTCTCAGAGTTAGGGAGGAGGCTTCTGCACTCACGGTCCCTCTTTCAGACACGCACAAGACACCATTCAAAATTTCATCGCACCATGGCATCTTCGTCCTGTATCATGCGACCTGTCATTCACTCTTGTAGAAAAAAATAGGGTACCCAAGAATGCAATTCTGCAGGCACTTCCTGTTCCTGCAGGACAAGTACAGGTGCGCAGAATTCTATAGCGACGCGTCGAAAACTGGTTCTACGGTATCTTGTGCAGCGCACGGACCAAATTTTAGAGTGAGCAAAACAATGAATTTTCATAACAGTATTTACACGGCAGAAGCATATGGCATTTTACTCGTTTCAAACCACATCATCAACATAAAATTCCCAAGTCCATTGTGTACACAGACTCTCAAAGCGTTGTACAAGGCACTGTCATTAGGAAGGTCATCTAAAAACTATGTCATAAATGCTCTCTTCAAGGTACTAATGTCTGCTTATGCCTCAATCTTGAAATAACTATATGCTGGGTACCAGGGCATTGTGGAATCCCTGGCAATGAGGCCGCCGACCAAATGGCTGGTGATGCTGCGCTCATGACTACAGTTGACGTTACAACAGTACCTTACACCGACCTAAAGACACACATCAGACGACAGCTTCGTAACACATGGCAATTACACTGGAGTCAACAAACAGACAACAAACTACACATAATAAAACCACAACTGGGATGCTACATAACTGACTCACACAACAGATACACTGAAGTCGCCCTGGCTAGGCTGCGGATAGGCCACACACATGCGACGCACTCCACCTGCTCACTGGAACTTCGGGACCCATGTGTAGCAGGTGTGGAAAGGGCCTATCCGTAGTCCACATACTAATCACATGCAAGGCACTTGACACAACACGACACAAACATTTCCCTGAATTATACAGACAACACATCCTTTGCACCCATCATACTTTTTAGCCGACGAACCAATGTTTTCTAGTCAACGTGTTTTTAGGTTTTTAGCTGAGGTAAACTTTCTGCAGCTCTTGTCATATCATGTGTAATCACCCTGGCCCTATACACCAGCCATCTCCATTGTCTTTTGTTTTGCATCACCTTTACTTTTAGTCACATGTTTTAGTATGTACGGTCTCATCATAATTCAGTAACTTCTTCTTTGGCGCTCTTTGCCCATAGTCGGCCTTGCGCCAATAAAACCCAACTATCATCATTGAAGTGTCAACCTTTGGGTCGGGAATCCAAGCCAAGTCTGAGAATTCCGGACATTTATGCGCCATGTATGTTAGTATGAAACCGTCATCCGGCAGACTAATGTCTGCTACTGGGATATGCGTGAATCGCATAAGAAAGTGATGCTTAAGCATATGCCGGCAACTTTATACTTTGTGGTCTGAAATCGCCTCTGCGAAGTCAATGTGGTTTTGTTTGATTTCAATTTGAGGGCTAAGCTTTGTTACGTCTAGGATACTTGATGTTTCTTGCACCACGGTTGGGTACTCTATCACCCGGCGGAGGTGAAGATTTAAAATTAAATCAATGAGTGCCCTTGACCCAGGTGATGTGTACCTCATGTTATTACAATTGATACCTCGGAGGTTGAAGTCACCCATAACGATGTTTCTGCTGCCACTGCCGTGATGTTGAAGGAAATCGTAGACATTTGTTAAGCACTCTTTGTCGGAAGAAGGGCATCGATACCCAAAGCCGGCCACTACAGTCATGCAGTTGCAGATTACCTTGCAAAAAAATTGCCTGATTGTTATAAACTGCCGAAAAAGAGTGTACCGAATAGCTCATCAAATCAGCAATGCTGGGGATCCCCCAAGAAGTCGTCTATCTTTTCTGATATCCAAGTAGCTTGGTGGCACGATTTCGTTTTTCTGGACAGTTCATAATAACCAAGTCTCCGTTATAGCTACGATCTCTGGTTCATAAAGCAAAAGGAATTTTCAAAAGGCTGTACCTTGTTACCGATACTTCGCCCGTTCAGGTTAAAAAGGGCTTTTTGTTTGCGAGAGATTTCGGGTTACTTACCGCGTTCAAATTTCCTTGTTTTTGGGGTAATGGTCCCTCTCTCCCCTTTCTTCACTGCAGACGTAGGCGCGGTTTTTATGTGCATTATGTCAAAGATCAGCGGAACATATTAGTTCGTATCCCTGTTTCTTATGCGGTATCTCAACGGTGTTTTTTCTTACTTCGCTAATACTGTCCTTGAAGTTCCTATATATCGTCAGAATTGCACATTTTCATCGCGAGTCCGCAAGGTTGGCGCTTTCCGGACGCGTTTTCTGGAACACTGGCATGCCTAGTGAGAAGAAGATTGTATTCTGTCTTTACAAATTACGGGCATGCCTTCATGAGAGCGAAATTTGGCATATACATGTGGCAGGAGGAAAGTAAGTTCGCACGGATTAATTTTTAAAAGTTTTGTGACACGTTTCCTAGAACGGCGCCACACGTATGCAAATGAGAGCATATCAGCATTAGCGCAAATAGCTAAATATATCCCCCCCAGTCTGTATGGACAATTTTTCGGAAAATTTTCAAAGGTAGTAGTGCATTCAATTAATGTATGTCAGATACCATTGTTTGCGGTTTGAAAATGGGTGAGTTCATGTACCGTAATCACAAATATAACAGTGGGATGTAAGCGATGGCAGCTTTCTTGGTAAATAAAGGGAAAACAAAAACACCATCGTGTTTTTCACGTTTAGGCGCCCACAAAATGTGAATGTTCGTGGCCTCTTTATTGATGTACACAATTTCTTAGATGCAACTAGACACAGCCGCAAATATTTAAACAATTGCGAACGCAAAATTTTGAGTACAACAAACGGAAGAATCAGTCATGGCAATTTAACCCCATCAAAAATAAAAGAAAATTAAGCGTTTTATATATAAAATTTTTAAAGCACGCAAGAAACACTGAATATAAAACCTTTGTATAATATATTTCATAATCTGTGTTTTCGAGCGCTGTTCATATTCAGTGTTTGACACAATATTTACCATTTGCAACCTTCTTTTTTTAAAAGCAACATCAAAATGTATATTTTATAAAGTTTACAGGTGATCTTTTGACAAGTTGACGCGCACAACACGAATTTTTTTAATAGAAAATATAAACTTTTTGCTCTTGCAAGACACCACTGAAAAAGGTAAATTTAGGTAGTATTCTTCAAAAAGCACAAAAAATTGGTTTTTAGACACGACAGCAAAATTGAATTTCTTACAAAGTAAGCACACGTTTGTTTTCTGTACTTTTGAAGTATGCAGTATACATACAAGCGACATTATTATTTTAAGACCTTTGATCTTAATTTTTTGGCCAATGCACCTAAGCTAAAGGAGCAGAGCACTAACCGATTTCATGAGAGAAATAAAGAGAAGTGACTCGGCAAATGCCAGGCAGGCCCCTGGTTCCTTGACGTTACTTTTTGTGTTGCTATGGCGGATGGGCTAGGTGCTATATGGCATAACTGCCTCCCTGCAAAAAACACGACTTTCTCTGATACTGATGATAAATTATCGTGGGTGAAGTGAAATAAAATAAACGGCTCCTGTGGCCGGAATGAAACTTGGGAACCTTGCATTATGAAAACGGCGTCTATCCGATTGCTCCATTTCGAAACGGTGAAAGCGAAGGCCATGCAGCAGGTAGCGATTCGTGCAGTGCACCACATTCCAAAATGCTAGGCATACAGAATCCATACCTCAGAGTTGCTGTGGGTATATTAATAAAGTAATTCCTCCTACCTACAGAGTGGCTCATACTATCAGTGTGGCACATTTCAACAACAGAATGCATCACGAGAGGGCTTCGCCTTCGACGAGAGTCGTCGTTAGAGGAAAGCTGCATGACTTTTCCACAGATAAAAGAATATTGGCTCCAATCCACGCTGTGACAAAGGTTGGAAAGCAAAGCTGTGAATGACCCCAACAACAATTCCTCATTCGACGTAACTTGAATTCACATACTTGGCCCTAGAAGAAGTGAAACGAGAGAATCTGCCAGTGGTTACTTGGGATTCGCGGCGGCACCCTCCCGAACGCAGCAGCGTCGGCCATGGCCGGGAGTAAGCGGCAGATACTGGCTCTGCAGCCCGGCCGTGCGCCGGAGGAAAGAACGGAGAGGTGCGTGTCTCGAAGGGTGAGACAGCGGAACCTAGCCTTCGTCATGTGCCAGCTCCGGGCTACACCACCGCGTGACGCGAGCGGAGACACCGAAACAATCCGGCGTGTGAGCTTAGTGACTCCCATTTATACTTTACTAAATATTTTCATCCTGAATTGCGATAAGTGAACAGACAAATGAGACGTTAACAACACTTTGTTAAGGCGCAAATTCTTTTAACGCCCCATTCATCTTGTTATCGTCATAACGTCCAGAATGGTTAACCTCTTATAGATTGGTATTTTTATCGCAATTCAGTGTAAAGCATCAGCAGTTAGCCCCATTCTACGTACTTTTAAAAGTTTTCGTAAGTTTCAGAAGTGCGAGGAAGCTGAGAGAACGTTTCTCATCGCTATTTATCAGAAGCAGTTCCTTCATTCGTTTTCATAACTGTTAAAACACAACCGAATTTGTAACCAGAAGTTATACCACGCAGTCCCATTCGTGACCAGCACTGCGCGAAAGGTGACGTTTCTCTAGCGGCCAGATGTCTGTAAGTCCCTAACCAATCTAACCAATCCTTAATTTATCTTTGCTGTACGTTTGCGTAATTAAGTCGGGTCCGGGTTACCCGGGAGCAGGTGCTTTCCTACAATTTGAGACATATGACGTAGGCGCGCAATTAACGCGAAGCTGCGCCGAAGCAGGCCCAACATCGTCACTAAAGCAGACGACAAAGCCTACAGAAGGTGCCTCCGACACGCCCACAGGGCTTAGGACGGAGAACCCTGGGTAATATTGCCCTATCGCCGCGCCTCTACACTGTGCTCCGCGAGTGAAAAGCGCCCTCCACCTCCTAAGCCACGTTGGGAGTTTCCTGTCGCGTACGCTACGCCAGAACCATTGGCTGGTAGAGGTAGAAAGGTTTGCTATAAAACTCCGTGATTTGCGCCTGCTTCTTTTGCACACGCTGACGCAGTACACGGCGCCCCAAGTATGCAAGGTCACTGATACCCCGTATTCACAAGCCTTACCTAATTAGCACTTTGTCCTTTTCACACTTTTCGCTTTCTTAACACCTTCACGAACCAAATTTATCATGAACGGGTAGCTTTCACGTTTTGAATGCCCTCTTTGCACTTAAAACTATTGAAAGGGTGTTTGAACGGATACTGTACAGAACAATGACATTTCTCTTTTTCTCCGGCCAAGCCGGTCTTGAAAGTATATGGTTGTCTTCAAAAGGCAAAACTTTTCGTTTTCTGGCAGCAGAACTCATCACCAAGAAACTGACACCACACCTAGCAACTTAGACGCGGGACTCAAGACGTGTCTCGAAGCAACACCGCACCGCCACTTATAAACACCCGTTAGATTTTGTTGCGGGCAAAGAAACAGTGAAGTGTAATTACTCTCGCGACCAGGTGTCATGGTACGCAAGCAAAAAATGAATTGGCTGTTTCGTTAGACACAAAATGGCGGTAGTGCTAGTATTTACAGTAGTGCTAGTATTTACTACGTAAGTGAGTTTCTCACGCCGATTCTTCAGTACAATGATGGATCAAACAATATTGACTGGTAAGCCTAGCAAGTTTATTATATGATGGTTAAGCGGTGCTACGCCTTCATCACATAAACATAGGCCTCATTGGGAGTGTTAATAAAAAATTGGAAAAATTTGTTGAATGCAGGAATTTGCTACATAGACATACGTTATATCCAGGTCTACCTGTACCAGGACGGTTCTGATCATTGTGTATTTGCATTATGTGCAGCGGCTAATGATGCTCATAGAACCAACTTTCACAAAAATTTTTTGTTACACATTACTAAAAATACTGTTCTATTTCTAAGCAATCAGGTGTCTTAAGTTTGGGAACACCCGTCGTATAGTGGATCTTTTCACAGGTAAGCCTGTACAACAATTTGGGAGCGCTTTACTGCAGCCTCACCAAGCCTTTTACGAGGGCATGGTTTAGAGGCTCCCTCTTACACCTTTTCGGCCTTCTGTTGTTGTGTGGATTGGCTGACCATCATCCGTGTTTCTCCGTGCCTTGAGAATGTATAATATGTATAGCACGTTAGTCTGCTTTTTCACGCAAGGGAGAAGAGATTACGCTGGAGTTTGTAGGTATAAATAACGACAGATAAAGATGTTACAGTTGCTGAGGCATGTGTGCTTCTGTGTCATACTCATTTGCCCCCAGAAAATTTGCTGCCTTGTATTAAAACAAGGGTACCGACACTTGGTAAAATAATTTGGGAGCGCTAGTGACGCGCCGGAGTTCCTTTGCTGTTTCAAGAAACCATGTGCCAACCCTGTACATTTACGCATGCGAGCAAGTCAAGGAAACTGCATTTAGACTGGCTGGCATAAAAAATCCAATCCCAGAACTCTCTCTACTATGTCTCATCGCACCGCAAGGTTCACTATGGACTGCGATAGTCTACAACAAAATTTCTTCTTCCAGCATGCCCAAAGAATGTCATTCAAACAAACGTGTTTATCAGCCTTCACCATCCATGGTTTCTCCTCACAACCCTGGTTGTTCGTCGTGTACGAGAAAGGGTAAAGTTTTAGTATTATAAGCAAAAGGGAAAGAGCCTTGCAAGGAAAGTGAAAGGTCTCGGAAGAGATGTCACTTATCTCTTAGTGTTTGTTTTTCTTCTTAGGCAGAGCCATTCAGGATCTGCCGTTTCTTCACGTAATTCCTGCGCGTCATAAAAATGTCCGGGACTAAAGCGCAGAGCTTTTATGGTTTAGTGTTCCATGCCACTATGGATGGCTGTCGTCAGTCAAGGACAATCCAGGCAACGACGTAGAAGGAGATCAAGGAAGTCGATGAGGAACAAGTGGGATCGAGGCAGGAGCGGAGGTAGACACCCGGGTCCCAAAAAGCGAAGCCTGGGGTGACGCGACTCAAGGCACCGACATCGCCACAGAAGCCTGGTGGGAGCAGGATGACGAAGCTTCTGCTCAGGTCTCCCGAGTTTCTGCCAACCACCGCATTGACGGCTCCAGCGGAGACGGGCACCTGTATTCAGTAAGTGGCATCGAACCATCGTCCTCCGCTACGACGGCCCCCACAACGGCGACGCTACGGAAATGTTTCGCAGTTCTTTGGTCGCACAACATCGACATGCAAAGCCCCAACCTCTTCATGACATCTCCCCAGCCACCCAACCTACCACTGCAACGTCGATAATTGAGTAGGGCCGTTTACGAACTCTGTGTGAGACCTTGTAGATATAGCAAGAGGCTATTCGTTTGACCTAGGACGCAGTTCAACTTTCTTTTTAACTCTTCCATGTCTTTCTGCGAACTGTTTTGTTTGCGGTGCTTTGCTGGTTGCGAGGTTTTCTTTGAGATAATTGACAATTGCCAAGCTCCCCTCGATTCCCATGTCCTTCTTTGCCGTCTAGGACGCTTGACAAAGGCGTGCGCAGCGCAGACGAGGCGATTCCGCCAACCGTTCTCAAAGCGCTATTGTTGAGACCAGCTCACCAGTGACGGGTTATTGCGAAAGAAACCGAGACGCAGCAAAAGATCTCAATGCTCTCGGGATGTAACAACTTAGGGGTTTTTTTCCTGTATAAAAAAACAGCGAAGTAGTGCTCATGCAAGAACCAGTGAGGGTAAGTGACATGCGCCCATTGCCCTGATTGATCAGAAAACTTCATCTCACAAAGACTACAGCAGAGTAGGGGCGAAGGTAGCCCACACTATGTCGGCAGTAAAACCGGACCACAATAACATGAAGGTTTCCTTTATTTAAAGAACGAAATTGCACTGGCACAATGTCGCCCGTACAAGCCAGGTCGGAGGACAAGGATTAGGTGGCGTTTAGAAATTACGCTGGTTATCAATTCTATTCCTTCATGGAGTTCCTTATTATCTATTGGAATGGAACGTGTATTGTATGGGAACAACAACTGGTCATGCAGAAGTCCCATGTGTCAATCCTGAAAAGTGTTACACCAGTCTTGAGTGATATTTCTTTTGTAACTTGCGCAAGATTCTTGACTGCAACCTTACTCTATGAGGGAATATACGGTTGTGTAGACGATTTCCTCGTTTTGTGGAAGAACACGACTTTAATCAAAAGAAGTGTAAAATTTGGACGTTCGGAAAAACGGTTGTATCAGTCTTTCTTTGAAGAGCCAAAGAGTATTCAAAATATTTTTCTTCCTTTTATGGCGGTTTTCTACTGTTTTTGTGTGCCGGACGTACCCGCCATGCCTTTGAGAGGGGGCTGTGAGAATACAGTTATGGACGTCCAAATTTGACCACAAGAGAAAGGACAAATAACGTCTAGAATCAGCAATGCAGAAACTTGTTTCTGTACAGCTGGTGACAGTTTTCTGAAACACACACCAAAAATTTGAGGTGGCACAATACCCGGCATACAAATAAACAGCATTATTTCGGGACTATAAAAATGTCTATAAAAAGTGCCAAAAATGTGGGAGCTATAACGCTGGTGGTAAAAAACATTTATTTGAGCTTTAGGGAAAGCAAAGGGGAAGTGGTAAGCCTCTCATGTAAAGGAGGCCGCGAACCCGCGACGATTCCAGAGCTCGTTTCACAAGGGCGAGTTGCTACTCCGGTGCCGAGCTGGTCAGAGGGTACTCCCACTGCTCACGGGTGGGGGATGGAAGGGGGTTGGGTGATGCGGGCAGGAGAAGACTTGGTGCTATGTGGTAAGAGGGAGGTCACACACTTGCCAGTTATGGGTGAACAGGGATGGGGAGATGTGTGAGAGAATCGTGTGATTATAGAAAGTTTCTGTCTGAAGGCGGCGATAGACAGGGGCTTTGTATGGGGTAAGGGATGGGTGG
Source organism: Haemaphysalis longicornis (assembly GCA_013339765.2). Lineage (NCBI taxonomy): Eukaryota > Metazoa > Arthropoda > Arachnida > Ixodida > Ixodidae > Haemaphysalis > Haemaphysalis longicornis. Next base: position 5,301,902 of record CM023458.1, read on the forward strand.
GGAAGAGGGTACCTTCTTCTGCTGTTCTTGTAGTGGGAAAGAATCGAGCTATAGGTAGAGTCTATCAATGTTATTAAGCTGGTGCTTGCGGAATCTCGACGTCGTGTGGTATTTAGCCTTGCAGAGGGAACAAAAAAAATTTGCGGTAATACTTTGTGTACACAAAATATATAATTTCTTGAAAAATGTAGTGGGCTGTTAAAATGAACGTGCGTTTTTTAACCCAGACTTTCCCATGTGTGTCCCGCCATTAAAGGAAAGGAAAGATGCAGAGACATAACGGAGTAGTAGCCTTTTTTAGAAAAAATCGTTTCTTTTGTTCCATTGAGGCTGTGGTCTAACTACTTAGAGTTAGGAACGCGAAAAGGGTGATTTCCCAAAGCCGAATAGGTGACAGTAACGTGTGAGGTGACCTGTGGACATACTTTAAAATTTTAGACTTGTGCTTTACGTCTTTGTATGCAACCAGAGTGCTTGTCAACCAGTCCAAAAAGCCATGCACGAACTTCACACCCACAGTATTAGCGCGACCAAAGGTGTTAGAATCAGTGTTTGATTGCCGCGGTATGGATCACTACTTACAGTACGAATAGTTCGAGGAACGCCCTTCCGAGTCATGATGTATGTCATAGAACTGTCATAGCCAGTAGCTTTGAGGTTTGTTTTTACTTTCTAAAGCACATTGGTACCTGCCTTGATTTTGCGCCAAAGGAAACAAAATGTTAATACTTTATATGTAAAAAGTTGCTTTTTCATTTATTTTTTCACGAGAAAATAAAACTAATGCGGTATTCATTACTTTACGGGCTTGTCCTTCTTTCGGGGTATTTCTGCCATCCTACCGAATGGGCATCGACCATTTCTGGATTTCTTGCGAGCTTGGTTTATCTGAAGAACAGTCAAGGGTCTATAACGGTGTCATTTTTTAGTCTTGCAGATGCGTTAAAACAGCTGTCATATAGAAAACGCCTGAGAGACATCCAAGAATTCAAAACTGTTCTGCGCCTTCTAAGCAATTGAGGGAGCATTCATGTCGGAGAATTGGATGAGCGTCATTTCTGCCTATTGTGTTCATGGCGATGTAATCATCAGCAGAAACGCTTACCGAATAGGCCTTTTTTTGTACCTAATCAAGCAGAAAAAAGAAAATGCTCTGGTAACTCGTCACTGATCACTTTTGCGTTCGCAAAATACTGTTGCGTTCGCGAAGCAGTACAATACCGGTTTTTTGTGTAATGCGTTGCGAGCATTCGGTGATGTACTTCGGTTTATTTCTTGTAAAATAAAAAGCAGTGTATGCGCAGAAACTCCTTCAACGAGTCAGTGTCAGCTGTGGAAAAGTCAACCCTGATTGTAGCGTTGAGAACCTAATCAGGTGATTTATATTTAACGTGGAGGTGATAACACGGCAAACAAAGAAACCGCAACTGGCCTCAGGGCCATAAATGCATGGCTGTGGTGTGTCCAGACACGAGATGTGGTAAGAAGTGGAGTAGTGCCAATCAAGACAGCAGTGCCACTCAATATCCCACAAGACTTGTAGTGAGGACCAAGAATTTAGGCTATTATCATAAAGCATGGATAGGAAATAATTAAAACGCCAGTATCACGGACAACTATCGGCGGATGATTTGATAGCAGCCCGAATTTCAACGCAACTTACTCTAGGTACCAAGCACTGCGGTGAAGCAACAAGAATGTTGAACGATAGGTTACCACTTGTTAAGTCACTGACGTATCGGGATATAGCGTCTTATGCCATCGAGAGAATGTTCGACTCCAAAATGAACTGACCAGTTCAATCTGATAAGACCGCCAAAGTATTTTGTTTGGCAGCCATTTATATTGCCACCTTACGCTTACCGCCCAGCTTAGAGCAGAATTCTCCATGGTAGATTGGCAGTTCCATGTAGTTCGCATCAAGAAGAAAGAAGCCATAACGAATGATTATAGGACAACGGCATGAGTGTCATGGACCAAGAGAAAGAAGTATCCGGCTGCATTTCGTAGAGACGCGCTGTACCTATTCATCCTGTATTTTACATGGCTCTAGTAAGCATTTTCCCGTAACATCTTCTTGTGGAGTGGCCAAATAACTTTCCATGGTCACGTATCTTCGAAGCGGGCGTCCGATGGACGGCGCAGTGCTATATGACGCATCAGACACAGGGAACACCAAACCACTTTTTTCGTGCTGCCCCGTGGTACTCAGACAACGCGTGGTACCGACGACGACGATGTTGAACATGACATCGAGTTGTACAAACTGGAGAGGGCTCCAGACACTGGGACGCAGCCGTTATTCTAGTCATTGTTTATTTTGCCTCGATAAAACAGTGCAAGCATAGTATGATTTGCACGAAGTGGAAATGTCTAGTTGCGATACCAGCGCAGAAAAGCTCTGGAAGTTATTTTGGAAGCCAGTTCCGCTACCATCGCCCCAACATCGATGGAGCCATACATGTCGTACGTACAGGGTATTCTCACTATCTGTCGTCGAGTGAATGACAAGATACACTGCGAAGAGAAAGTTGGCCACATGCTCAAATGGATGACTGATAACGCGTTCTAGGTTGGTTTTCAAACAGTGCACGGCAGAATTCAAAGAATGCAGGCGCTTTTAACGTAACGTAGCACTTCGCTCGACTTCCGAATACCTCGGCTACTTTCTCCTGTGGAGGAGGAACCAGGTGCAACACTTACATTGGAACCGTTGCAGATATGGTGACCACGACAGTAGGCCGCAAAATAAAGTTCGTTGCTCTTGTTTCCGCTGAACCACGCACGACTGACGTCAACTTTATTATGGTTTTCGTAATTCGAGCAGTTCTCCGAGAGAAGTTTGCAAACACGAACTCCATCCATGCTGATATGTCAATCACAAAACGGAATGAAAACCCTCTGCCACTGCGCCTTCCAGCAACAATTATACTTATTCCCACAATGTAAATTTACTGAGTGGAGAAATAGGAAGATATATATTAAAATATATTCAGTGGTTCGATAGTTTCCAACAGGGCAGGTGGCTGAGTCCAGTTGCGACCTGACGGCTCATCTGAGCCATTTTCGCCACCACTGCCAGAGCCAACGTATCCAGTTTCCTCACTACGACTTTTTATGTGGCTGCTTCGCTAGTATGCCACGTCACTTTACAGCGCGAAGCCTGCACAATAAAATCGGCCACGCCACCACTCACCGACGATGTTGTTGTTTTGTCCCTTCATTGGGTAGCTACATGAACCACTTGACCGACATACTAGTTGTTTTCCGATATGCCGGATTTCAGTGAACCCTTCCCCTGTCGATTGGCGAAGCGGCGAATCACCATTTTACGACGTCTCTTCGACGCACAAGCAGTTAAGCCTCGCCCGTATAAAGGTAGAGCAGTGAAACAGTTTTGGGTACCGAGCTTGACCGCTGACGTTCTCGGCTTTGTTGCCGTTCTTAAAATTTTTTGGGTGTGCAAATAATTTGCCTACAACGGCCATCCTCTCAATTACATTCCAACAAAAGATGCCACTTTATCCTCGAACGTTGAACGAGCTGCAGCATTTGCTACACTTATTTGCATGGTAATATGTTACCCTCGGTTAGCCAAATTAGACGTTTCCAACCTAACCGAAACACCCACAAACGCAAGTGGGCAAGGTGTTAGTGGCACCCTCAGCCAACGTCAAGCTGGGGCTGGTCAGGTCGTCGCACAAGTCATCAGGCTTCTGTCCCCATCGGAATGTACTTGTAAATCACTGAGAGAGAATGCGTCACTCTGAGTTAAGCTGTGGCTAAATTCCGTATTTTGTGTATTTCTGTTCGTTCTGTGAAAATCCTTAGTATTTGTAATATAACATTTTCCAGGTAACAATATAAACAGGCCCAGTTCAATAATTCGTGGGTTCGAGGACACATTTGCTGGAAGTGCATGAGGGGGCTTGCATACGAGGTTCTTACTTTACGTAGCTGCGAACAAAATCTTTCGTTATATAGTGAAATATTAGCTCTCCTGTCAGTAAAGGTATCAGCAATAATCCCTTCTACTTTGACGTTCAAAGTGGTTGATGCACTTTGTGATTGTCGTAAGGCCATTTATACTAGTTAGTTTCCCGTCAAAAACTGCAGAAGCCATTTCTTTCTCGTCGCCATTAGTAGGGTTGGAGGCAAGACGGAGTGGCGACAGAAGACGAAGGCACAGCGAAGGTGATGGGCGGTGCGATGCACGTACAGTTGGACGTTAGGCGAGCCTGTAGGCGTAATGGCCATCGCCGAATCGAGTCATGTCCCGGAAGATGATAACCATAGAAGGGCGGGTGGTGTCACGTCCACACAGAGAGCAACCGTTTTGGTGTTCTTGCTGACGAAGCATACCAAAAAATAAATATGGCTCAAATTCTACTTGTAGCACCCTGTGACATCGCTTGGGATTTCTTTCGTCAACGTGTAAAGGAAAGCGTACAAGAGCGGCTAAGCAGCTACAGCGCCTACCGTTGTAACATAAGCAAGTGCATAGGGCCTTTACGCCCTCGGCGGTGATTTTGCCGCGATCGCCGATTGGGATCATACGGAGGCAGTGACCACAAATAGGTTGTGACGAATGTCCAATTATTACCTGAATTCGATGTCCACACCACAAACGCCTTTGTGTGAGTATGGCCTCGAGGTGAGGAAGCGAGTCATAGTTTACAGTTCATCCTAGATGATCACGCATATTAGTACACAAACGTTCGAATCCTCAGAAACTTAACATATCTAAGATTCCTGGTGGAGTCGAATATATTGGACTATTTCCAAACGTTGACAAGTTGTTAGGAGGCCATTACGCATGCAGGATTCTAAGTAGTAAACGGGGGAAGGCAAAGAACGCGATGGGTTTTTTGCTTTGGAGGACTTTCACTGCCGCTGGCATGTCGTCATCAACGAGGTGGAAACGACACTCAAGACATAAATGCAAGAGCGTGTTTCACCAGACCTTTCAAAGCTAGAGGTAAACTACTTTTTGGGGACTGGCAGAGCGGGTTGACGGCGTTCCAAAAAGTTCATACAGCTGGTCGGTAAAGCTCATGCGGTTGGTGATTATGCTTCCTCATTGAGAAATGACGGTTTCTTGGCGTCGCAATGGTGGAGCACGGCGTTCTTAGACTTTAAACAAATCATCAAACCGTGGGAATGTACTTATCTTAACATTGTCGGCCAGCCCGTTGTCGTACATCATCACCTCGGCGGAAAGAAAAACCTGGCGAGTCGTCAAATGCTGCAGGTATGGTAGCAAGAATGCCGCAGCGGTTAGTTCGAATCTGTCGTGGTATTCTCAACGATCATGCTCAGACGTTATTGAAGCTATACAAGTGATGTGTAAAGGCTACATACGAGGTCGAGGTGCACCTAAACTACTTGAAAACAGCGTCAAGGACAGCTGTCACACAGGCGGTATACCTCCGCGACAGTGGGTGCAAGCGATTATTAGGAGCAGCAGCCGAGGCATCAATCCCCGAGACAGACGTTGTGGATGGTCAACCGAAAAATACCCGGTATTACATGATGATTGCGTCCATGGGAAGCATATGAAGGGAATGATGAGTGAAACCCAACTGCAGCACGGCAGTATCGTGCGTCCATGAAGCGGGTGCTCCAAGAATAGAAAGGTTGTTGCACACAGTGGGGTAATGTTTTACTCGTGGATTTGTTTCCTGTTACTATGGGTATTATTCCTCTCCTCAAAAAAGCTTTAGAATATTTCCCGTGTTTGCAAATGAGGCAAGAGGCTTGTCAGTTTGGGCTGCATTTATGATTTTGATGTTCTTATTGTAGCGTTAGCTACACTGGCCGAGGTTGAGCAGTTTCACGTGGCTCCTAGAATGCCGTCCTGCGCAAGCGTGGCACGTGGCGACCCGGTTCACTTGGTATTCATGCGAGGAATGGGCTGGTGTGGACCTGATAGCTCGTGCTTCACAGCAACACCGTGCTACGAAAGCGCGGCTCGGGGTCGGCCCGGTCCACTTGATGATCATGCGAGTGGTGGCTGGGTGTGGAACCGATGGCTCGTGAGTCGCAGCAATAATGGCCTGCGCCTGTAGAACCACACCCCACGCGTCCAGTGTCTTCGCCTACCTCCGTTTTGCCTGTGGCGGCCCGGTCAACTTGATGATAATGCGAGGGGTGGCCAGATGTAGAAACGATGGCTCGTGCGGCGCAGCAACACCGGCGTGTGCCTGTGGAGCCAACTTAGCTCTGGAGCTAATTGGTGACGCTGCGCCGGAGCCGCTCGAAAATATATGTGTCACGTAATGCTTATAACGTGTTTTCGTCATTGAAGCAGCAGTAAGAATGATAATCAAATAACACTAGACAGCCAGGAAAGCTAAGAATAACCAGCTGAACCTTAACAGACGCTACGTATATCCTGTCATAGCCGAGCTAAGCCACTGCTCGTTTTTTTAGATTTATTCAACCCGCCTGGCTCTGTTTAACGAGATAACCTTGGTTTTTAAATTTAATTCGGTGTTGGGCATTCAGTACCTACTGCTTCTCTAGTTTTGTTGAACTAATGTAGCAATCATAAAAGGTCTGACTTGCCTAGGTTACTATTGGTGGTAGTATCACGTAAACCAGGTGTAAAAGGGATCTCCAGAGAAACAGCTCTCTTTCAACCAAACTGTACTGGTCCGGTAATATTGAAGGCTACCTGTTTCTTGGAATCACCTTGACCGTCTTTTTTACCGTCTTTGTCCTTAAGAAGCATACACACAGGGTTTGAAAGAACTTTAGAAATGCTAGAGAGATACTGCAAAGGGCCGGTTACCATTCCTAAGCTAATCGAGAGCGAGCAAGTTCTTGAGGAGGCATGCCGACTTTTGTATTGTTTGGTGCATCAAGATAACACGGGAAATACGACATTAGAAGAGCCTCTAGACTTGCAGACATTTTAGTTAGGTTGACTACACAGCTAGGGTTGTTTGCTTTTTTGCTGCATCTAGCGTGATCGTCTCTGCAGTAGTGAACATGCTATGGAAGTGTTAACAAGTTCACGGAATTGTACACCATACTGCTATGTGTGATTACAATGACATTGCGTTGATGACCTTTTGTATATAACCTAAGAGGCTATGGCGGTTTTGCAACTGACGGGTGGCTGTTACCCTTTCATGCTGCGCACGGCAACGAAGTTCATAATCTATTTGGCCAGCGTTTCAGAGAGCAAAAGCCCAAACTCAGTGTTGCTGTTCAGTAAAGGATGGAGACAAGGAAGGAACTTAAGTCATTTAACCGTATCACTAACTGAGAAATAGGCATGTCGCCAAAATATATTCATGCGGTGTCCATCCTAGAAGTCGTAGTTTATTGCGTGACTTATAGCCATGGCATGCCGCCAAACGTTTTTTATGGATTGCGTCGCTCTTTGCATAGCGAAAAAATGAAAGCCGAGAAAGCTAGAGCGGAGAGATGCGTGGAGAGGCGTGCTTTTTTAAGTGCACAAAGCTAAAGTACCAAATAAACGACTGTCGAACGGGGCCTTTGCAGCTGCTTTTCGCCATGCACCGGATCATCACGCGAAGATTCGAGGTTTCTTTTGACTCCTGTATATGCTTTAACACGTTGTAGAAGTAAATTTGAGGCCAGTGCAGTAGGTAAAATACGAAGGTATCGGAATAAGAGCGAGAAAGATGCTGAAACAATGAACAATAAAAAAAGACGGGCGCAACCCAATGCCCCTTCCACACTGGGACAACTTCCACTTGGGGATGCTAGACATCCAGGCATGGTTGGCAAAGTCTACAAGGGATACGATTGAAACCGTGACTACCTTCTACGTTAAAGCATGAGAGATTGATTGATTGCTAATGGCCTCCGCTTTGTAACGGAGAATGACGTGTCATCTTACCAAAGAAATAATCTGTTTTACTTTCTTTGTTTAGTTCTAGCGCTGCACTTAGTGGAGGCTGAAAATACCTTTTTATCTTACAGGTGGTAGCGCGGCTAGTCGATATGCCCTTTTCATCTTTTCGTGCACCAGCATAAAATGTTATTTTAATCGTATCGACAGCCTTGAAGTTAACTCCCTGTGTGCCACCCTTAAAACCTTGGGTTTCTGGCAGCCGAATATTTTCACTATGTGGATTTGAATGGATGCAGTCACATTCTAACAATATGTTCCGCATATATTCTGCTTCTTTTCCTCAGAACATGCATACCCCATTATTTCGGTAATACTTCCCCACAAAGCTCTCAGTTCTGAATCAACTGGCTCAAGACTTATAAAGCAAAGCACTTCCCTAGGATTTACAGCAAGAATTTGATTTTCTGATGTCCAATTTGTTTGACCTGTACATCTACAACGACGTTTCAGCTCATTTTTTTTCTTTACATTTCTTTGTTTCTATGCGCCTTGCTTCTTTTTTTGGTTACCTTCTCTCTTTTTTGGCTACTGTTCTTTCGGTATTTCACGTTAGCCTTTTATTCTTCCTTAGCCTCTGCGTGCCCAAGTTTTCTTGTGCGTGTATCTAAAAACTAGCTGTAAACCTACGTTGATCAATTGCCCTAACCCTCCCCACAAAACATAATTCACGCTGATCTTCTCCAACTTTAAATGTCGGCTAGCCGATATCTTCCTGCAATTCTTCGTTAGTTGGTTTACTACACGCTCTTCAAACCAAACTGCTGATCGTTCTCTCGTTCACTTCAAGGCATCATAGCAAATTCACTTTTAGGCGGAGTACTGCATTCACGAATTTGACGCCAAGAAGCATTACTCATTTCCACATTCCTCTCACTACTTCATATTTCTGTTACACCACAGAGCTTAATCCCTTTATTATAGCTGCGTTTCCCTTTCTTTTATTCGTACGTTGCTCCTCGTGAATTTTTTATAGTTGTCTCCTTCGTTTATCTACACTCCCAAATATTTATATTCTTTGACTGGGTAATTCGCCATGCTGGATTGACATTCGGTTATTTCTAGGGTCATTGAAAACATTTATTCCAGATTTTCCAGGGCTAAACTCTAACCAGATGTCTGCGGCTTTCCTGCGAATAATATTTATGAGGCCTTCCATATCCTTCTGCTTATCAGCTAAAATAACATGGTCGTCTGCGTATGAAATTCCCAGAATGCGCTGTTGTGTCACTTGGCCTTGCCACGTATGCGTTAGCTAGGACCCTAGTTGGGCTTCTTCGGGTTTCTTTTTGAACCCTTACAGGTAAAGCATAAACAGTATTGGTCTCAAATGGCATACCTGTTTCGGTCTTTTATCGGTGTCAAGGCTACAGAGCCAAGCACGCGGTTTTGCGGCGCCACTTAAAATAGTCCAAAAAAATAATTTGCGTGGTACACGCTAAACACTTCAAAAATATTCTTTTGTCTTTTAGCCTACAATTGATAATGCCGCTGAATAATTAACCGTAATATATGAACTAGTGCGCATCCTTCTGACATTGTCGGAAGTTTTTTTCTTGCGGTGTTGGCCACTGGCGTCGCATAGGTTTTAGTAAAAAAAACTTCGCGTCTTCGTTGACGGCAGTTTTGGTTACCTAATGTAGCTCGCCACTTCAATTGCCCCATCGGATTTTCAAGAAGGTTGAGAACGAACAGCTTTCAAAAGAAAGGAAGCAGTGGTACGCAACGCCGTGCCAAAGAGAGACTGACGCCACCGGGACTGTCCTTCGTTTCCGCATTTCGGTCGGTTAGCCAGCTTGCTGGCGTAAGCGAGCGAATTGTCCCATGGCACAAGGCGGAGGTTCTTAGTGCTACACTGGAACCCCCAAAGCGTAAACCAGCTTCATTTGTTGAATGGAAAAGCAGCTAAAGTTACGGATTGACAAGAGTGCATCAGTACGATGGCTTCACGCTTCAACGCACTCAACGCGATCCAAATGACGAATAACTGCGCGCTGTAGTGTGTGCGTGCTCCTCGTTCGGTGAATCGAGCCCGCGCTATGTAGCAGGCTACACAACTTCGCTGTGCTCAAAAGTTTTCGGCTCCAGAACAGTTTACATATCAGTGCACGTCCTCAAAATTCTAGCGCTGACAAAATGCACATCGTTTCTGGATTATATAGAGATGGACAGTATATTCTACGCTATGATGTCTCAGGTCGGTCCGAATTTTTCAGCCGAAGCGTTCGGTTGTGTTGACATTTGGAGTGTAGAGAAGGAAATGCCAACATGCCAGCATGCTCGGTGACCATGGGTTATCGCGCTCTACCGCGGAGCTCATGCGTAGAAAAGAGCTTTAGCAAATGCGTTATCTTTCACCCCTTAACTGGAATTGAAACCAATTTATTGGGAACCACTGTGGCGAACTAGCAGAAAAGCACTTAGCTCCTGCCCCCTCCGTAGCGTTCTCTCCATCGCTAAAGAAAGGCTTCGCCGAGTATAATAAATCCCCAACAAGCCGAACATATGTGATACAGAAGGGCAGAGTGCTCGTGAATTCTACAGATAATACACTGAACCTTCAAATACTGTTTGCCAGTTACTTGTGCAAACACGGCGTTTTCTTATTGCGTAATGGACCATCCATCAACTCAAACACGATGACAGATCTGTCAGTATCTGCCAAATTTCCGAGTTTCTTTATAGGCCACACCGCACGCAGCTCGGATTTGCTCGCCTATGTTAGTGACAACTTGATGTTTAAAGATTTCTTCTCCCCAGGTCGTTGCTCCTGTTCGTTGCCACACGAAACGACTTTTCTAAAGATTTTATTATGATTGTAAAATTAGTCGTGTACCTTTAGATATCTTTTACCTTTTTCCAAGAAAACGACATTAAAGCAATACTTCCTCGGTCACGTCGCCTGGTACATATTTACAGCTTTTAAGTCAACACGTTCTTTCTGCCCTTCAACTGCTTCGCAAATGCTCTGACAGCAGTTCCTCCACTAACACCTTCGTCCTCGTGGACTAAAAGAAATGCGATGAACCATTTTAGCACTGAGATTATATGTCAATGCCTTTTACGACAAACCCGGTTTTACGACGGACTTATCAGTACCGGCGCGATGTCCCCGCATACACAATGCAATAAAAATTCCAGTTCTTAGACTCGATCTCATGCCTATCCTGCGCAATCGGGAGACCAACGCGCGCGCGCGAGCAACAAGGGGTCTACAAGAGAGTACCGTGGTCCTGTTCCGCGGCCGTTGAGTCCGCTCAATAGGTTCTCTCCGCCATAGCTTTCTTCTGTGTCTTATCTTTCATTTGTCTGCCCTGCAGCATTCACCCCCGCTTCTTTGCACAATCGATATCTCCCTCTTCTTACGGGTGTAGCCCGAAACAACCCATTCCCGTTTGAGCCCGTCCCGCTTGAACCGACTCCAGATACGTCCTTCCCGTTTTGGCCCGTCCCGTGTGCGCCCGTTCCCTAAACGCCCTTCCCGTGTGACCACTTTTTATTTCAACCCGTTCCCAAAACATCCTTCCCGTTTCAACCCACTCCCAAAACGCCCGCCTCAAATAGCTCAGATAACTTTCTGAGCTAGCAGTGCCTTTCTAGCCTCCAAAATTGCGCTGGCCAAGGTATCGTAGGGTATTTAGTAAGTACTACAACGTATTTTACTCATTTCTTGCCTAATTATATAGCGCTGGGGCAAATTCTATTTCACCTTGACTCTCACTCTACTCGGTAGATGGCGCCACCGACACGGTTTCTTTTTATAGCTCTAAAGGCGATGGCTACAGTTTTCTAAAACAACTACAGTTATTGTGAACTAAGCAACAAAGTTATGCGTGATTTGCTTTGTAATTAATTCATTAGATGTCGCTACTTGCACCGCGGCGGTCAGAATACGCAAACCGCAAGCGGTGTGCTAACCGGTAACACGGTAAATGGTGACGCAAACACGGCAACGATTTGCTAAAACTTTCTGTTATGGACGGATAACACCAAAATGTTTGTTTGCTTTTCTATGTACTGCGTGCCCGCCTATATATTATCCGTAAAAGGGACACGCAAGAGAATACAGCTTGGTGTGTTCTTAACACCTGGATAAAAATTTGTGCGCACCATTTCCTCCAAGTAAAAATTTCAGCTTTAGCCTTCAATGGCCATTTTTTTACAGATATGTCCATCTAAAGTGCCCCTTGGAAACACAATAAAATGAATCGTACCACTGGCTTGGCCCATAATAGTTACCGCGTTCTTAAAATACGCTGTTTTCTGAAGTTTGCTACATTTGGTAGTTATATTTCGCCATCTCTTTTTCGTCCGTAGAAATAGAACAGTAGCCGTGTACTGATCGTAATAAATTAATAGTTGCACTTGTTAAAACGCGAAAAATTTCATATTCAACAAGAGGTCCGGACGCTACAAACTGGCACTGCAACCGCGGAAAGGTTCTATTTTGTAATTGTCGTGGTTTCTTTTTTGTGTGTGTTGCATATAGGTGCATGTGCATTCGTATATGCAACCGTAGAGGCTGGAACTATCACCCCTGCCGCGGAGTACGCATGCAAGCAGCACGTTCCAGACCTATCGACCAACGCAGAAGCAGACGGAAGGGTGTGGTTTCAGCTGTACGTAACTCACCAACGCTTTACGGGGTCGAACGTAACGCAGCAGCCTACAGGTTGTTTCTTTAAGTGGCGCGGCGTATCGTTAAACAGACCATTGCGAAAAGGTTGCAGGGTAATAGGGCGTCAAACTTGGCTCCACCAGCCATAACGTTTTTTATGAGGTTAAAATACAGTCGGGCGTAAGTATAATTTATAAGATCTCACGCCTCAGTCCGAATCACCCGAGTATAAACTTGGTTCGTTATTCCGGGAAGGGGCTAAACGGGAAAGTACGAAACGGGAAGGGAGTTTTGTACCGGGCTGAAGCGGCACGGAGAAAAGGAGAAGGTTCAAATGGGAACGGGTTCGCATGGGAACAGGCGAAATGAATAAGGGCGAAAGGGGAAGGTCGTTTTGCGCCGGGTTGAAACGGGAGAGAAAAAGCGGGAAGGATCAAATGAGAATGGGTTCAAACAGGAACCTCCCTTTCTTACTGGCGCCTCTTCTGGCTGCGCAGCGATCGCGGGGGCAGTGTGCGCCGTACAGGTGTTCATTCCTCCCACTAAGCAGTGAATCACGAAGCAGGTTAGCTGGAAGGCTTAGGCTTCCAGATGTCTTTGTTGTGATTATGTAAGCCCCGATTCCCACTGGCTGGCTTGAATCACGGCATTATAGAACGTTGCATGGTTTGTTTTAATACAGCATGTTTGACACCTGCAGAACATTATACATTCCGTCTTTATTTGATGAGTGATATGTGTTTCCGAGTCCTACAGACCATTATATTTAGGATACACTGAAGTTTCTTGCAAATGCGTCGCTCGAAACTGCTGTTATACGCGTAATTGTTGTTGTTCTCTTTTTACGGCGCCCCGACTTTTGTATGCCTGTTTAGACTCCCTAAAAAGTCGTATAGTCGTGGTTTTACACTATCTGACATATCTCACGAGTTTACTGTGATTGCAGCGCGGAGGATCATTTGTTATCTACTCGCTGTGCTAGGCTTACGTCTTTTCATCTCGGCATCGGTCGTTACTAAGACAGAATATCTTTACTGTACTAAGCCAACACAGAAACGCTCACCATCACCCGGTCAATGTAATCTCGATGTACCGCCGTCACATGCCAGTAGACCTGGTTACTTGCTGCACGTTCGGCTCCAAGTTTGGCTGCCCGTTCGAGTGGGTTCTTCTGGCTCAATTGGCACAGTCACTTGGCCAGTGGGTTCTTCTGGCTCAACGGCCATATGCCTCCAGAGATCTATTTCAGCTCGTCACACACATGTAACACTGAGTCAATATAGGAATTGCTAAGATAATAAAGTACTCCAGTCACGATCGCCAACGGGATACAATCGCGCGCGGGTGAAGAGCGAAAGATGGATTGGAGTTGCCGCTATCGGGTGAACACCCATGTAGGAGACCAAGATCAATAATGGGTGAGAAGCACACTCCAAACGATAAAAACCGCCGCACAGGTTACACGTCTACCCACAATGTGTGCCGTGACACGTCATGGTTGTCTCCCTAAGAGACACGGGACGCAGTGTAAACGCAAGGGGTGTTGGAACAACATTTGCGGTGTTCTTTGGCGTGGCGTCGCTTCGTTCGGGGTCGCTGATAGCAAATTATTGAACTGAGTGCTCTGTGATGGTGTGCGGCCAGTTTTGCGGTCCGCGAGGCCTCGATGTCCGGCCTGGTGGAGCGCACACTCCGAAAGCGTCCAACGTCAATGGCACACGCATATCCTCGCCCCCTCTGCTATCTCGCTTATGACCCCCACAGGGTTGCTGAAGAGTCAATGATGAAGATCACGGCACCCCACATGCACACTACTCCCCTGTGCTGGTTTTGGAGATGATGATAGCGGGTGCACCTTACTAATCGCAGTGTGAGTCTTTATTTTTGAGAAAAAGGAGAATAATATTCCTAACTTCTCGAACGACCTCTAGGGAAACAGAACACACTATATTAATATGAAGTAGGGGAGCACACCATGGTATATTTACTCGAACGAGGCCTCTTTTTTTAAATTTTGAGTTGTGTTTCTTGCTCCTGGTTGCGTCCGAGCACGTGTTTCCAAACGCTTCCCTGCAAAGCGCCCAATGTGGTGTATGATATGACTGCAAGCGGTATTTATTTAACTCCTGCTGAACGGAGTCTGTCTTTAGGGCTTTGTGGTAGAGTTCTGTACACCGGCGCAGAAGGCCTGGGGTTGAGCCCTAGCGGGTATGACTTTCAATTTTTCTATCGCGTTTGCGTTATGTTATAAACTCAGTTCGACTTGTTGTTTTTCAAAATAACGGTGATCTCGTGCGTTTTAGGTCGCTTTAATGTCGGGGCCCCGCCTATGGCCACGCTTATATAACATTCTGCATCACGTGACGACGTATGTCACATGTGGTCTGCACACCAAAGCATTGGGAAATATGTCACCCGGTAATCTTATATGTATCAAAGTGAAGCACTTCTTTTTTTCACTTGAACATATCTGCCGCTATATCGATCTTATATGAAAGGGAAACGGAGTTGTGCCGAATTTGTGCCCCAGAGCGTTTTTTTTGGTTTTGGGAATGTTCTCAATTCAAATAGATATTCATTCTAATCGGAACACAAGAAATAAATTTGCCGAAAGCAAGCGCTTCATCCATCCATTCACTAATGTTCGTTTGTGAACGTCATTCTTTTGCCTGCGTTTTTACGAATGTGTGTTCTTTGATTATCGCAGAGGGAAAGCTGGACTCAAAAACGTTCTCTTCAAGATCGTTCCTTTCTCCTCTGGGGGACATTTTGTGTGAGGTTCCGGGTGCTGTTTATCTACCCGGTATGTACTCCCTAAACTTGGGGCGGAGTGAGTACCTTCTAATCTTGTGACATGCGGTCCATCCAAGCTGGTCGTAACTAGCTACTGCTTCGTCCCAATTAATTCACTTATCAATAACAGTCGGTTTCACTGTATAGATGTATCACTATTTCAAGAACGTTTAGGTTATCGGTACTTCGGACATCGTTTTGTCAGAATTTCGGGTGCGTGAAGCCGTTCTGTTGCAGTTTTGTTTTCTGTTGATGTTGGGGGATTGGGTTCAATGGTGTCGTCCTGCTAATGAACGGTTTAGTCACGCTGTGCATGCCTCGCGACGTGCCGCAGTAGTCGTGCTCAATAGTCACGTCAGGTTTAAACAAGACGTCGGGCTGTTGGTGAGTCGTAAATACTGCTCTTCGCTGTGTCGTTGAAATATTGCGTTGTCTTCCAATTTTCGCGGGAATACAACGACACCTACAGAAACTAGCGAATGAAGATATGTTTTCCTGGTCCGAAGGACCTTTCAGGTGTAAAGCACGCGCTGCTGTGGCTGCTCTATGAAGGTTATGTATACGTCGAAGGTGAAATGTTGAAATATTGTGGATTTGGCTGGAGTCGAAAGTGTGTTCTTCTATCATGTGCAGATGCTTTCCGGGCAACGGGCGGGGTGCATGGGCAGAGAAACCCCGTAGACCTAGTCGTTCGTAAGGGCAGTGAGAATAGGGGATTCCTGTTTCTCTGCAGTGGTATCAAAGCAGATGTTCGAATGTTTCGCACAGTTTGGTCTTCTTGGTTGGGGCGTGGCTCACAATCTGTACGGGGGGCAGCCGTAGACGACGTTATGTTGGTTCCTCCTGGCTACAAATAACAATAGGGCCTATACGATGACCTGCTGCCACGTAGGCCATAGCTTAGAGGTCCCGGTGTGCTTCCGGTGGCGTATATATCCCGAGTGCTTGACGCACTTCTTCCAGGGTAACATCGGCAAGGGAAGCGAGAGAAGGTGACGGCATTTTCGGAGAAAGTTTCGACTGATCGCGCACTACTGCGCAAATAGTTGAACGCAACATGTTGTGACGCTGACTGTGCACACGTGGTTCTCCTTAAGCCTAACTACCATTGGTGACGGGCATTTTATAGTATGGGCTACCGTTAATTTTCATTATTTATTTTTTTAATATACTACCCACTGCGCCTTTTCAAGGCATTACAGTGGGGGGGGGGCGCGATGAGAAAGTAGAAATTTGTTCGAAATACAGGCAAAACAGAAATCATTTAAAGAGCAACGACAAGCCAAAGCTCGGCATGTTCAATAAAGGTAGACTTCAAAGAACACGAATAAACATTATTAGATATAATTGTCAGAACATTTTTCATTAACCCATTTCATTTTGCTATTATATTTGATAAAAAAAGCATGCTGAAACAATTCAGTTCTACACAGTATTTATTTATTTTATAGGAGCGATCTGTCGTTAGTGAAACACAGTGTGAATTTAATAAGTACCAACTTCTGTCTATGCCGGTTTTGTTGTAAAATATTTAGAGAAAAATTGTTAGTCTGAGTACTCTCCTACGATGATGAATCGAATCGCAACCTAGGCTGCGCTTAGCAGTGGACACACCGAGTGCTCCTAGAGTATTATTTGATAACAAAGCGAGCAGCCAAGTTTTCCATTCTTTCTAGTTTCTCAACATCAGATTTGATACGTAGAACAGAGACCGTACAAGCAAACTCCAGTGGGGGACGAACATTGGTCTTGTACAGCAACTCTTTTGTCTTCACTGGAAAACGTTTCGCGTTGTGACGTAGGAAGCCCAAAACGCGACAAGCTTTCGCACACACATAATTTACATGATGGCGCCAAGACAGGCCTTAAGTAACATACACACGAAGAGATTTAGTTTCGAACATTTGGTTAAGACATGTACCAGTAATGGTATAGGAATAAACATCAGGCGTTTTTTTTTCTTGTGAAGCACACGTACACAGATTTTGGCAGGTTGAACTGCATTCCCCATGTTTGACACCAATAAAAAATGCTATTAAATTCATTTTGAAGCGCGGTACAGTCATCGAAGTCATTAATAATTCTATATAATACACAGTGGTTTGCAAACAATCGTATTGTAGGAGAAATACCGGTAGAAATATCATCCAAGAAATAAAAATAACAGTGGGCCCAAACAGAACCCTGTGGTACTCCCGAACTGACATCGACATCCTTAAACTCCTGACCATTTAAAGCAGTACGCTGTCTTGGCAGTTCAAGTACTCTTGTATCCAACGTAAAATTTCAAGGTTTATGTTATACCACGTCACTTTTTCTAGGAAGAGTGAATGAGGGACAACGTCAAACACCTTCTGAAATCAAGAAATATACAGTCCACGTAGAAACTATGATCGAATACACCAGCAATATCGTCAGTTAATTTCCTTAATTGCGACACACAAGAATATACAACCTGAAAACCACGATGTTCGGGACTAAGCTGCGAGAATTAATTCAAGTAATCAATAATGTGAGTAAAAGTAAAAAGCCCGTGCTCGAGCACTTTACATAATACACTCGTCAAAGAAACAGGCCTATATTTGGGTACGAGGCTACGTCGTCCCAATTTGTGCAACGGCGCCACGTTTTCAAGTTTCCAGTCATCTGGTAGAACTCCTTCTTTCAGTGACCTCGAACAGAGAATTTAAAAATATTGTGATAACGCGGCAGCACATGAAGATATCCAGGCTGTAGGTAATGCAAAGGGCCCCATGGCACCGTAGGGTTTCAAATTTAAAACCAGCTGCTCAATTCCAGTATATGAAACTTAGTATCAACCATGGGTTCGGCAGAAAGAAAACAAAATCTAAAGTTATCATTAGCAGGCCGCCGTTCAGTAAAAAAGAAATCAAAAACATTTTGAAGCATTTCCTTTCTCGCGACAATCAGACAATTATGCACCATTACAATCCATAGCCGGAATCGACACTTGGCCCTTTCTATTTGACTTCATGAGTCGCAGAAGTTCCTTCGGGCGGTTCTAAACACGCTCGTTAAAAGAATAAAAGAACGCATTTTTGGCTTTCCTAACGGCTTCTTTAAACTCATTCGTCACAGGTTCCAATATGACTTTATTACACAAGTTAGGATTTACTTTGAAAGCCGAGCTTTAGCTGTATTCATTCAGTAAAGGAAACCTTTACCGTGAGTAATAATTGGAAAGTTAGCCGTTCAGGATAGCAGTGTGTGCTCGATCAGTATTTTTTAAGTATTAGGGTTACAATAAAAACAATAAAATAGACTTCAGGGTTCACATATGAAGCTCCGACGCTTCTACAATTTGTATAGGCAGAAATAAATAATATTTGTATTATTGGTATTAGTGGCGTTTTCATAGCACCCACTAGCTTTTTGGGTAATAAAATCTATAGAATGTTCGTTTCGCTAATAATGTTATTTCATTCAATAGCGTTTTCCGTCCTGTTTTAGGAATCCCTGAAAGGTATGTCCGTCATTTCGTAGTTACGTTCTTGAATAAGGGTGTTTACTTCCCAAACAAAGAGAGCGACCGTTGACAGCAGTCTTTATGTTATCCGAATGGGCAGCTGAAAACTGTGGTGTTTTATTGGTATCGTAGGGTGGGTGTTTGATCGGGTGCGTTGTGTTTTATATAAAGAAAGATTCATAACGCGTCACTGATGTTACGAGAATACCACACTTACACTTGATATGCTGTCGCGAAATGGCTCTAGTGCAGGTAAGCCTGTAAAGTCAACTGATGGTTTAAAAGAACGTCAACAGGAAAAAGCGGTACAGATAACGAATATTACGTTTAGATGCACAGGTAGCAGAGGTGCAGTAAAACGTTTTCAGCTTGAAGCTGTATGTTTTCCTGCACGACTAGCCCCAAGTGAAAATACGAACGTCTTTGACACGTCTCATTCGTGCTTCGAAAGTCGAAATATTTTTGTTGAATATTCTAGGAACGTACTGAGAAGGTGTAAATACCCGGAAAACGAAGTTGGGAAATATGTAATTTATCGGTGAATTGTTGACGCGTTTTTGCGCCGGTAGCGGGCGGGAATTGCGCGGGTGGCTACCCTACAACGCGATCTGTAAGGTGAACAAGGGCGGCGGTGGGAGCGGTGCAGGCGTGTGAGGTTGCTTTGTAGAACAAGCTACACTACGCTACCTCTGGCAATATTCTGCGGGGTGACACATTTTGCCCTTGAGAGCTAGAAGTCAAAGCCGGCCCCCTTGCACAAGCGCCCCACACGGAGCAGGTGCCAGATCACGGTGAGATATAGGCAAGGAAGGAAATGAGACGTACGCGGGACCCGTGCGTGGAGGGAGGCGAGGAGGCCGCCACAGCGATACGCAAGTGCCACGAAGAAAGGCCACGCCCGCGCAGAGCCCTGTGCGATAGACTACGACGAACACCCTCCGGTGTTCCCTCGTATAGCGGCCAGGCTTAAGCAACGCCGAGATGCGAAATAGAGGAAAAACGCTACTGTTGCGTATAGCTTGCGTTACATTGAGGTCGTACGCACTATTGTGGGCTTCATTGTTCCTTTGAGAAGTTGGAGGCGACAGATGGGCTACGAGTGGTCTCGTTATTTGTATTCGTCTGGTGCCCTTTAGGGCCGGGCGATATACGAAGAGTTATTTGTCAGGCCAACAAGACTGGAAACCAACTTAGGATCTGAACAGGAGACATTGTATAAACCTCCTGAGCAGTTTCAAAAAACCATCCAACGCCAAAAATACTCTATCAGCTATTCGGGGCTTTTCCAAATGCAAACGGGGTGGGTTTATGGTTCCTATGTGTGACTCCCACACTACGTGCTCCAAAAAGTGCCCATGCTTGCATTTGGGTACTTACGTCTTTAGCAGAGGCGCAACTTTTTATTCTTTATACGTATAGCACCAAGTTCCTCAACAATTCCATTGGCTTGTTCGGATTTCGGTCAAGCCGAGATCGGAGATTCGGGTACCATCATCATCATCATAAGCCTGTTCGTGCCCACGCTGGACGAAAGTCTCTCCCTAAGATCTCCAGCCACGCCTATCCTGTACTAGCTGAGTTTATGTTTTCCACAAAAATTTTCGGAGCTCATCTCTCCATGTAGTTTTCGGTCGAACCCTATACAATTGCGGGTTATTGGGAGCCCCTCTGAAAAACGGATGGTACACCCGTTGTTCCACATTTGCATTTTGTGACCAGCCCACCCCATTTCGTTCGATTAATTTAAACTAGAGTGTTCTCTAACTTAGTTTGTTAACTAATTATTGAAGCGGTTTCCCTGTCTCTCAGCGTGGTCCCTAGCATTCGTCGTTTTATGGCCCGTTGTGCAGATCTAAGTTTTCTCTCAAGTCGGTGGGTGAGACCGTAAGTTTCTAACCCGCAAGTTATTACTGGAAGAACAAATTTATCAATGATATCTTTTTGAGTGACGGAGGAAGCTTACTAGTCCAGATATTAGAGTTATTGCCTAAAGCAGCCCACCTGATGCTTATTTTTGATATAATTTCTCGACGTGGTTCGGATTACCACATATGACTTGTTCGAGATATACGTATTCGGTGATGTTTCGAAGACTTATTCTGTGATTCTTCTGTGATTATTCGTTATTCTTCTCAATAGATATTATAGGCCGTCACTCCAAGGTTAGTGTAAGTAGACAAGAAATCAAACAGTAACCTGGGCGTCACGGCCTTCTCAATAGATATAAATGACTTATGTTACTCTCTACCGCATGCAGGATTGATTAGTTTGGTTGAAGCAGAAATTGACAGATATCGGGTTGTTCCGTTCCAGAATGAACTAGGAGTAGCAGCAAGAGGGTTTCTCCACCTTCTGCCCGTGTACTTGGTTTCTAAATTCGCGAAGTGGAAAGGAAAATTTTACCTACAAACGAACGGTGTGTGTATAGGTCGTCTTATAGCCCCAGCTCTCAGTGATTTGTATTTGGCAAGCCTATGTCATAAGGTATCTGGTGAATAGAGGCTCTTGAGTCTACACAAGGTTCCCCGTTACGTCGCCAATTTTTTATTGTTCATGGATGGCGTTGGAGTGTCAAATGGCAAGAGCATAGCAGAGGTGTTAGGAGTATTCGGGAGTTGTTGACGCCCGTTGAAGTTGATGCACGAAATGCCGCAGGAAAACACTTTGAGGTTTCTAGACCTGAGGCTTTACTTTTCTGAGTACCACGTTTGCTGGCAGTATGAGCCACGCAGTAATAATTCACTGCTTCCATTTTCATCTAGTCACTGTAAGCTTGTGAAAAAAGGGATTGTAAAGGTGTGCCTGCTCAATGCCCAAAAAGATCATGCTCCCACAGGATGCCAGATAGCATCGAATTACAAGCAGTACGCCTGCACAGCTCTGGCTGCCCAGTTCACGTGGTGACATCTGTGACTGAGCAAAGTTTAAGGGTGGTAAAACAAAATCGCCGCCAGAGCGAGGGTGAGGCATTGTCATTCCGAAAAAACAAAGACGACGGTCGCGGTGATTCCCTACACACATGATGCAGCCCATAGGGTAAAGAAAGTAGGGGATGCCGCTGACGGGCAGGTGTTTTTTTCAGCATCTCGCAAACTGGCGACCCTTTGTAAAAAGACGTACCTCCAGAAACAGGAACCCCGCAAATGCTCCATCGAGCACAAAACGAAGTTTGTCGCACCCACAACGTCAGTAGTCTATCAGATTCGGTGGTCATGCGGCAAAAAGTAAGGGGTCAGCCGGGCACGTGTCTGGACACAAGGCTGAGAGAACACAGTAACAACGTCCACAAAAGTGTGAGAGGGCACCTAGCATACACTGCCGAGACTGCAAGGGCACCACCGATAAATGCACTCCGAAATTTGTCAAATGCCAAGTCAATCAGCATCATTCTGACCAGTTGGCAAAGTAAATTGTGGAGGCTGTGGAAATGAGTAGGCTAGGCAACGATTGTGTCAGCGCTGTTCCATAGCCCTGTCCACAAAGGAACTTGAGTATTTACATATGTGAAACGAAGGAAACTAGCTCGCCATCTCAATGCGCACACAGGTGGTGAGTGCGAGGGGACTGATAATCATTTTGGGGTCTGTTTTAGATGTCATGTTTCCGGCACACTTGATATCGATTACTTATGGAGTCGGATGTTTCAGCGTAGGTGTGTACATGCGTGCGTATATATATAGATTGTTTCTGTAATAAAACTTCAGTTGGAAGTCAGCGCTTGTCTTGTGTGCCTCAGATTAAATATTTGTTTTAGTCGCGCTGTATTGTTAATATGAATCACCAACTCGCCCAATAATACAGTCTGAGTATTAAGTCTGTTTGCCATGTTTTCAGAATATGCTTTTTGATGTGTGGCTCGA
Organism: Haemaphysalis longicornis; assembly: GCA_013339765.2. NCBI lineage: Eukaryota > Metazoa > Arthropoda > Arachnida > Ixodida > Ixodidae > Haemaphysalis > Haemaphysalis longicornis. The sequence goes on from CM023458.1 coordinate 5,324,545, forward strand.
TGTAAGTGTAGGGAATTGTTGTTATGTCAACTGTATATGCAAGTTCAGCACCTTCCCGGTGATCCCCCAGTGACCTCGCACCCATCAAACGGTCACTTCGAGATTTAATGCATACGCTGTCATAGACGTCTTATACAAGATAATTTTAGAAGGGTTCATGGAATATCGTGCACGTACAACTCTCAAGGAATCAGCAAAATGATAGACCTAAGAATTTTATGATGATCTATGTGATTTAAAACCTGAAAGATGTCATAGGCCTTAGTCGTGAAACTGCTGCTTGTTTAGATTAAGGTCTCAGATACCCTAAATTCTTGTTCGTTCGCAGCACACAGCAAGGTTAGGACTGTTTTTGGACGTCGCTTGAAAATGCGGCTTACTAGTATTTGTCTGGAAGAGGCAAGTGCAGGTAAATTGCAGTTGTCATCACTCCTTTTTTATCCATTGCTGCAAACGAGAAGTTGCACGATACGGGGCAAAGCTTCCATGGGGGTAAAAGGACGGAGAGATGTCTCTCAGAGCAGTGTTGTACACGTTCTTCTAAACTAGGGACGAAAGCGTTCCTCGTTCCTTCCAAATTTTGAAACGAGTTCGCAAAACAAGTTCCCATATTGAAAAAGGAACTCGTTTGATCCCCACTTCAAACATTGTAACATGTCGTTACATACGTTACATTTAATGTTGAAATAAAAGATGGTGTCGTATAATGCTGAAGCAAAACAACGTGTGCAATCCAACACTCACATCGAACTACGTATGTTATAGGAATATTATCACGAAGCCAAAGATGACGCAGTTGTCTTAAAAAAACAAGTTTAGTGGAGCGAACTTGTGCTGCCCTAACAATGCAAAAAAATAGTCAGGCGGCGAAGCAGCAGTCAGCAAAGTGACATGCGGAAGCGAGCGTCAGCGAGAAGAATACCTCAACGTCAGGTCTGCAGGTTTCTATCTTTTGGAGCGACTGTTTGTCGAACCGTCGATTTACATTCACAACATTTTAAACAAAAGATTATTCTAGGCTAGTAACGTTAGGGCGGAACGTTCTCCATATCAGAATGACATACCCCTTGCAACATAAAAATAAAGAATGTAACACGCGCTTCACTTGCGACACAGATAACAAAGCCAGGCGCAGCCGGGAACTAAAAACAAAACATCAACAAACCCTATGCAAGGTTCAGGGCACTATAAATATCACCGGTAACCAATTATCTGGAGATAAAAAGAATGCAACGAAACGCTCGTCGACTAATTTTTTCAGGGAGCAGCGGACGTAATCCAGACATGCCTAAGTGCAACTGTGGTGCTCGTCTATAAGAAGTGGAACACATATGGCGCTTTCCAACTAAGTCTTCAAATACGCAGTCAGGATACGGTGTTTCACCTGTCCAAAAAGAAATGTACTCACACGCACGAACATAAAAGTCTGGCACAAGCAACAAAATCGAAAGGAACAATACTACGCGTTTTATGAATCCTGATTCAATGTTACAGTATGAGTGAGGAAAAAAAGGTGGAGAACACATTTTCGTGACTATGAAGAGGCCTTTGAACTCAGCAAGAGGTGCATCTAGATGTCGGTGTGCGACAGACAAACCCGTTTTTTTTTCTCAACAGGTCGTTGGCAATGTTGAGTGGCGTTTTCACCAAAGCTTTAGAGGGTACTTCCTTGTTGTAGCGGAGGAAAAGTTGGTTAAGTTCATCAAGCTCAGGAGACTGCGTCCGCATATGCCCATAGGCGTGTGCTAGCATGCAATCCGCGCTCCGCACGGATAGTGGTTGTTTTGAGTATACTTTGTTTGACGGCAGTTAAAACACTCTGTGGTTCTGTCCGCATACCTTCACTGTTGTGATTTGCTCCTTAAATTTTCGCATGCGTGAGCATAGGTGCCTCAAAAACAGAGCTTCAGAGTGTTGCTGTGACGTATTGATAATTTCCTACTCGCCTTTTCATGGAGCCTTGTCTTCTGTATCTTTATGCAATTCACTTAGGCAGGCAATGAAAAGTTGGCCTCCGGCTTCTCGTCATCGGACGGAGGAACTCTGCGCACGGAAGGAGCCACCAGCTACCTTACCGCGACTTGGCTCGCCATCGGTGCTCAGGTGAAGCCATAATCGGAACCGGTCGTTGCACTGATGGGAACAGGTCGTTGCACGTTCCACAGTCGTTGCAATGCTATGCTACTACGGAAAGGTGACGCAATAACTCCCAGAAAAATCTGAAAACCAATTGTCAAAGAAAACCGGGCACATCACCAAACCGTACGTTCACTCTCTGCGTGAGAAAATGTATGGCGGCGCGTTCGAGTGCGATATCCGTGCTCTAGAACGATAGAACGTGAAAGATCAGATTCGGCTTGGAGCTCTCAGGGATGGTTGCTGTTGCACATAAAATCTTGCTCTCGACTCGCGTTGGGTGGCAGCAGCAATATTCCAAGAATCCGAGGCGCAGAACTTGACGCCTTCTTTTTAACGCGGTGAGCGTAATGCTGGCAGTCTTCCAGAGTAGTCTCGAACGGCTCCTTCGGTTGGCTCGGCTGTTTGTACTGTGGAGAACATTCCTTAAATGGACATGGTGCACACACGGCTTCTCCTGCTCAGCTTTCATGTTCCACTCTGATGTACAAAAGACGAGGTCGCGATAGAAGATGAATAAAATGGGCACCGAAGCACCTGTGTCATGCGTGTCTGCAGCCGTCGTAGCGACATGCCATGCGCGCCCGGCGCAGCCTGCCCAACAGCCAGCAGTCCGCAGCGTGGTTATTCTTTTACCTTTGACTTTCGAGGAGGAACGTTCTGCGGAATGGCGGAAAAATTGGGCAACATATAGTAAGAAAAACACAGTAGTGGCCTGTGGCTTCTGGTACTAGCTTCAGCACTAAAGCCTTGGCATCAACAACATTCTAACCCTAGCCATGGAACGTTTACAGAAGAAACGCGTTCCCTCTGCCCGTTCCTTCGTAAACGTAACGAGTTACCGTTATAGATTCACACACTTTTAATGGAACGGTGGCGTTCCTCTTTTCCTCCCAAAATGAACTAGTTCCAGGACCACCGTTTTGTACAACACTGTGTCAGAGAGATGCAGGTGTCTGTAAAACTGACGGCTAGTTTAGACGGTTCATCTCTAGCTCGGTGTGAGAATGGAGCAAGAATAGAAGGGAGCTTTAAAAGAAGCTGGGACGTATTTGGTTCGGACATGACAGGTTTAAAAGAATGGTGGGCCAATGATTAAAACTTGAACGCGTATAAAAGGTTCATGTATGTTCGCTGGGGCTGTAACAATAATTCGTCGCATTCTACATCCTGACTCTGTAAAGGACTAGTACCAATTACACCCGACGCAAGGCGAATCCCCAAGTGGAGCACTGGGTCGAGCATTGTACGCGGTATTTTTGTTGCCGACCCGTAAACCAAACTCATGTAATCCAAGCGAGACGCTGCCAAGCTCCTAAAAAGTCGTAGGAGTAGCTCCTCATCCCAACCATAGGTCTAATGCGAGAGGTCTTTCAACATGAGCAGTGTTTTTAAGCAGTAATGTTTTAATTGCCTAATGGGACGATGGATCACGACTTTTTTGTCCCGCACTACGCCTAAAAATTTTTGTTCCTTCTCTACAGTAACTGAGTCACCATTAGTTTAATGTCACCGTAGGGCTGTATACCACGCCTCTGTTAAAATATGATGCCAGTATTTTTCGTGGGGTTAATTGTAAAGGTGTTTTTATATGGGCAGCGGGCAAGGTAATTAATGCCAAGCGGCACTTGGTGTTCACAGGTGTACATTATACAAGATTTGAAGGATATTTGCACATCATTTTCACAATGAAAAAGACATTGTTGGTTTCAGTGCTTTTCCTCGTGGGTTCATTTTTACAATAAACAATGTGCAGCTCAAAACTGCGCCCCAAGGCACAGCATTTTCTTCTACGTAGGCACACCATTTTCCTCGCCTCCACCGATGACCCTTTGTCAAGTTGGGCAGTCAGCGGCTAACGGCGGGTGGTAATCAGATGATTGCAAAAATAAACCGAAGCACGGATGGGCGTAAAAAAAAGTACTGTCGATTACTACACTCCCTGATATGAAATTTGGGGCAGCGCGAACTGCAGTCTCCTTGCTCACGGCGCATTTCTGCTGTGTCTCAAAGTGATCAGCGAACGTATGTCGGCGTGAGGTACTCAGCTGCTACCGCGTGGTGCGGCGACCCCGCCAGCCAGCGTGTTGCAAATCCTGTTTGAACATCCCGCGCAAATATCACTTGATTCGGCTTAGCCCCGCACAAGGGAGCAGCGAGCATGCTGTTGCATATCATGTTTGAACCTCGCGCGCAAACGTAACCTGGTTTGGATTAGCGGAGAATAGAACAGCGTGTGGGGAGAGTGTAAGGGGAATGGCGCGCCTTGGTGGCGACACAGGAAACACGTGCGGGGGAAAGGCAGTGAGATAGATTATGCTGTAGCCGTACGTGTCGTACTCCACTCCACCATTCGCTAGACGGTCCCCTCCATTTTACTTCTTTCGTCGCTGCCGCGTTTGTCACACAGTTAGGCGAACATAAACAAACGCCGCTCCCGCGAAGCCCAAGTAACGAGTGCCGAAGGGCTGCCCACTAAAACTACCGAAATCTGCCGTTGCCGTTTCCTTTGAAATTCTCTTCGCCAAGTAGATGCAAATTCCTTCCGATAGAAGAGAAACTTCCCCAGTTAAAACGCCGGCTTGAGTCCATAATTCTTGTTCTGCTTCGAAGGCCTTCCGAGCGACATTTTCACCGGTGTCTTTCACGACTACCTATTCGCCATCACCTGTTGCCGGTTTAGGGTTGCACGTTTTTCGGGTAGAAAAAGGGGGTCGTGCACGCACAGGCAGGAAGTTGTGCTGGTTGTGCTGGTGGAAGATTTAGATGTAGAAATTACATGGCTCAATGCAGAAAGTCGGCTGTCTTGCTTAATCGAGTGGTTCGGGTGTGGGTTGATGTGTTACATAGACATCTTACACACAGAGTAAGATGCATACGAGGGGGAAGGCAAACGGACAGGCATATGTTTGTACGCGAGAATAAAGCTCAAGGGCTTCGAGGTTTTAAATCCTTATGGGTCGGATGCATGCCGTTAACTTGGAGGAAGAAGAGGAGTAATTGAAGCGGTCGCACGAACACAACCATGAATGGGCGCAAAAAGACCGGAAAGATGCTGGCACCGCTGTTACCGCCTCAAGTTCGGCTCGTAGAGTAATGCTGAATCCTCCAGGATGAACAGCGTGAACTAATATCAAATATTTAGAGGGCTGTCTGCGGATATATTCCACGGCGTCTGTCACTTCTAAGCACGCGCAAATGACCGGTTGCCGGTATATGGATGCGCAGGTTTATAGTGGAGAATAGTGCGAGGGCGGAGGCGAGGCGTGCACGCGCAACTATAGCTTTCATGCACGTACTGAGGGAAGGCATGTCTGTTGTGCTGGGGCGAGGTTAAAAGGCGGACGTTAAACGGCCCAATGGGACCTGCCCGGAGTCCTAAGTGGTAGGGCGGATTTGGTTTGTGGTTAGGCTATGTTCAGATTACCGACGCAAACCGTATCGTGATCTATGGACTTACAAGTGTCATAATATGCAGTTTGGTTGGCTGAGACGTCAAATGACGTCATTATTTAAAGTTATTACGACAGTTGCGGCAAAAGTCTGAACCAGGGCTTACACACACCGTAAGATGTTTTCAAAGCGGGACACCGGCAGTTCCTTGCTTATCTGCATGAAAAAAGCTTGGATCTGTCAGAGGTTTATTCAGGTAATTGGCTAGGAAATATGCTCCATCCCAAATTACGGTAAACGTGTTTTGTTTCGTGCACTTCGTGGACAACGTCCAGCTTTGCAGGTCATCCTTCTTTACAGAGTGGAAGGGCACTAATTTTTTTTGCCAAGTGGGCAGCACTGGCTTTTTTCCACCCTTGATCTGATAGCTTGCAGTAGCCTTCTCTTGCTTTTTGGTTCTAATTGGTTAATCAACTCCATCAGTATCCCATACGTGCCTGCACGCGGTATTTTTCGGGACCTTTTCCTATGCTTTTTTCGATTTCACCTTGTCCCCGTGTATTCCCAGATATTCCATCGAACCCGTTACAACATCTCCGTGTCGCTGCAGGCTTCTTCGTCTATCTTACAGAACTGGTCCATGATGATTTCCCGAAGGCACGCCAAGGTTTCCCCTCCCTTGAACATTTGCTCATGCTTGTTTTCTTTAGTACCACCTTCCGTGGGGCTCATACGTTTCCTTAATACCTGCACATGATTCGAAAACATTTTCGGCGCGTCTCTACCCCTCCTTCATATTTGTGCTACCCATCACTTGCTCTCCCGCTTTATTTTCGCCTGCACTAATTGTTGCACTTCCTGTTTCTTGTGCTTATATTTCTCCCAGTTTAGGTCCACCTCCTCCTGATGTCCGTATACCCTCTTGGCTTGCTATGTATGCTTTCTCGACGCCTGTCAATGGCTCTCTGTCTCCTTCTTGATTTCTTTGTTCCACCAGCTTCTGGGTGTTTTCTTTCCTATCTATCGATTAGCCGTGTCTGCTTGAATATTTTTTCCTGCAATGTCTTGGTGAACCGGTCATATTCCAACTCTTCCCCAGAATTTTTTTTATGTGAGCCTCTATGCTCTGGCGAGAACCGCAATTTTTTTACTGCTTAACTTTCTGTATTGCCCCGGTCCGTTCGGTTTAGCGCCCCCTCCACCCCAGTTTCCCAAAACTCCTGTTTATACGCTTGTGGTCATCGCTCAGACTGTGGCCCCCTTGGTCATGTATGCTCATTTCATGCAACCATTTATAAAGACGCCCGGAAAGAACGCAGTAGTCAATACTCGGCTGTCTGCTACTCCCCTCCGAAGTGATTTGATCCTGGCATTTTGGTTCCCTACATACTGTTATCAGCCTTCGGTACTCACATGCCGTTGAAAAATGTTTACCGGTACAGATCTTCAATGTGGGTGTTCATGTCCCCTACCAATATAGCCTCCGAGGAACGTTTAAAATCCTCCATGTCCTTATTACACACGCCGTAAGTTTTTCGTTTTGTTGTTTGCTATCCCTGCCCGTACACAGGTACGGCATCGCTAAAGCCATCTCCCTACCCCCAACTATCCCTTTTGCCGGCACATGTTCTTTACATTCTTCGTTCACTCTGTTCCGATTGGCCACCTGCCATATGACCATGCCCACTCCTCCGCCTTTTCTCCATCCAGCCGTCCTGTAACAACGTTCGCATACATACTCTCCGATTACCGGAGGCTTTTCAAGTTCAGTAGGTGCGTCTCGATCAGAGCGTACACCCGGATACCTTCCTGGTGTAGATTCTTATGAACCTCAATCGACGTCGCACTTTTCGTGCCGCCGTGCATGTCTATGTATACGATCTTCAGTTCCACCTCTCTTCTTTGCACCCAGTCGTCGTCTCGTCTGGCTGCACCAATCTGAACCAAAACAGCTATCTGCCATTGTTCCTTGCAATTATCTACGCCATCTTCGCAAAGGCTAGTGGCCTCTTAAAAGACCCGAAGCTCCTGCCGCAGGTCTTCGTTCTGTGGCTGCTCCCACCTTCCCGCTGAAGTGAACTCCGCCAAGCTGGAAGGCCATTTTGCGGACCACCCATCCGACATCACTATTGATGTCAAGGACAGCGAAACGCAGCTCCTTGCTTGGCTCCCGCATGTCTCGGTGTACCGCTACAACTTACCGTTCCACAAGCACCCGTCTCCCAATGACCTCGGGTACTAAGCTTACGACGACCGGATCCTTTGGGCAATATGTCCGAAACTCCTTCACCCCCTTTTCGAGTTGCTTCTGCACTCCAGCCCCACTTACCCGCGGAACGTCATTGGTATCTCCTGCTATAACCACGAGGGTCTGCCCCTGCATGTTTGCGGCATCTTATACTTCGCCTTTTCAAACACTACCCTCACCGTCTGCCCGGGAACGCGTCAACCTGCAATCTCATGTCCTCTCTCCCCCATGCTCCCCCCATCTCCCTTTTGGAGTAGCGCATGTTTGAGCCCCCAGCCACGACCACCATGCACCTATTCTGTTTTTTCTGCCGTCCCCCCAGTGCGGCCACCTGCTCTTGCTACGATGGTGTCAGCGCCGGTCCATAACCGTCATACAGCGTTGCGTATTTTTCCTCCCGCTTTCCCTTATCCGGGAAAGCACTGTCGACACCTGACCAGAGGTTGGTGAACTCACTCATGACTCCACTCACTCAGACTCATTTGGACTCAAACTCACGTGTGAGTTTGAGTTTGAGTGAGCGCGAGGCTGGTGTGGCATGGTGAGTTTGAGCTTGAGTGAGTTTGAGCCGAGTGATCCCGACTGAGTTTGGGTCGATTGAGTTTGAGTACGCCTGAGACCTAGTGAATTCTGAGTCCATTTTGAGTTCTGAGTACAGTTGGGTTTGATTCCATTTTGAGTTCTGGGTACATTTCGAGTTTGAGGTCATTTTGAGTTCTGAGTACATTTTGAGTTTGAGTCTATTTTGAGTTCTGAGTAAACTTTGAGCTTGAGTCCATTTTGAGTTCTGAGTACATTTTGAGTTTGAGCCATTTTGGGGTTTGAGTCCATTTTGAGTTCTGAGTACAATTGAGTTTGAGTGCATTTTGAGTTCTTAGTACATTTGAGTTTGAGTCCGTTTGAGTTCTGAGTACATTTTGAGTTTGAGTCCATTTTGAGTTCTGAGTACATTTTGAGTTTGAGTACATTTTTTGTTTGAGCTCATATTGAGTTTTGTGTACATTTTGAGTTCTGAGTACATATGAGTTTTGAGTCTATTTTGAGTTTGAGTACTAAGAGTAGCCTAGCAGGCAGCTATGGTTGGCTGTTAAGTCTCATGCATTACTGTGGGCTCGGAATTTAGGGTTCCTGCGGGTACGGCACCAATCGCGATCTGAATGATTGGTTGGGAGGGAGGGGGGTTCTGATTTTTTTTAGTTTCTTGTAAAATTTTTCATGGTCATAAGCACTTGCTGTATACCTAATTTTCGCGGCTGGGCGCGTGAGTGATAATTGCCTGGTAAGGTCATAAAAAAGGGTTGTCTTAACTTTTCCTCCTGACGGATTCACTAAAAGCGTGGGAAAGGGTGGTGGGAAAGCACACGGCGGCACTGGCGTGCTGGTTGTTCGCTTGCTACTGTTAACTACTTGATATTCTAGGGGTCACAAAGGAAGAGGTGAGAGCCGGGGGGGAAATGGGGGTCGGGGCTGTCCTTTCTGCTGTTTCAAATGAATTAGCTGAGTTGGCTGGGCAGTGCCCCCTTTAAAACAAAATAATGACCACATTAGATTGGGTGAAAAGTGAAACTGATTTGGCTAAGGCGTGTAAGGTATCAAATGAAAGGTCCAGATTAACGGAATCACTCGGGAAATAAAAAAATGCTTCCTGATTGTAGTCATCAGGTAGTCATAATGAGTCATAGATTGAGTTAAAATACAAAATGACGCTGCGAGGGCATGTGGAGAATCAAATTCGAGGTTTCGATGTGGAGAATCATTCGGGACGAAAATGAGTTATGCATATATCATGACGTAGTCATGGTAAGTCATAGATTCGGTTAAAATTTAAGTTCATGACGCTAGGGCGTGTGACGTATCAAGTTAAACGTCTCGTTGAAGGTAATCACGTGCTTCCTGATTATTATCATGACATAGTCAAAATGGCTGATAAATTAGGTTAAAATTGACAATGATGCCTCTGGGTGTCCGGGGCATCAAATTGAATGTTCCGATAAGGGAAATCATGTGGAACAAAAATGTGGTAGGGCTAGATGATGAGATAGACATGGTTAGTCATTGATTCGTTTAACATTGAAATTGATTTCGCTAGGATGTGGTGGGTAACAAATTAATGGTCTTGATGAGCGGAATCACGTGAGAGAAATACAAAAATGCTTCCTGGTAATAACCTTGAGATTGTCATGGCGAGTCTTACATTGGGGTAAAATTCGAAGTGACCAGGCTAGGGCGTGTAGGGTATCAAATTTACGGTCTTGACGAGGGGAATCACGTGGTACAAATAAAAAAAGGCTTCGTAGTTCGAATGATGAAATAGTCAATAGTCATTAGGAGCCATAGATTGGGTTAAATTCAAGTTGAGGCCGCTGAAGCATGTGGGGCGTCAAATTGAAGGTACCAGTTAGGAGAATCACGTCGGACACTTAAATAATGCGTTCTGGTTACAGTCATGAGAGTCATGGTTAGTTTGACTGGTATGAATTCCATATGACCCTGCTAGGGTGTGTGGGGTATCAAATTAAAGGTCTCGTCGATGGGGATCACGTGGGACATATATCAAAATGCTTTCTGGTTATAATTATGAGGATATAACACAAGGTATATAGGAAAAGCTACATACTCACACTCACACGCTCACTCACTCACTCACACTCACACTCAGACTCTCACTCTCACTCACACTTACACTCTCACTCTCACTCTCACTCACACTCTCACACTCTACTCACACTCCACTCACACTCTCACACACTCACACTCACACTCCACACTCTCACTCCACTCACACTCACACTCACTCACACTGCACTCTCACTCAGTCACACTACACTCACACTCTCACTCTCACTCTTGCTCCAATCACACTGACATTCACACTCACACTCACGCTCGCTCTCACGCTCACTCGCACCCCAACTTCACACTCACACTCTCTCTCACACCACACTCTCTTTCTCACTCTCACTCACACTCTCACTCTCACTCTCACTAACACTCACACTCACATTCTCACGCCACCTTCACACTCACACTCACACTCTCACTCTCACTCACACCTAAAACACGCACACGCACACGCACACTGCGCACTCCACGCGCACTCACACTCACACTCACCGCACTCTCACCTCAGTCACACTCACACGCACACTCACACTCTCACTTACACTCTCACGCTGCACTTACACCCCACACAAACACTTACACGCGCACTCTCACTCACACTCACACTCTCACTCACGCTCACGCACCCTCGCCCGCACACGCGCACGCACACTCACACTCACACCCTCACACTCACACTCTCACTCACACTCACACTCACACTCTCACTCTCCCTCACACTCAACTCACACTCACACTCACACTCTCATTCTCACTCACACTCACACTCTCACTCACACTCACACTCTCATGTCACTTTCATTCAACCTCACTCACACTCACACTCTCAATCACTATCACTCTCACTCACACTCTCACTCTCACTCTCAATCACTCACACTCGCACTCTCACTCACACTCTCACTCTCGCTCTCACTCACACTCTCACTCTCACTTACATTCACTCTCACTCTCAGTCACACTCTCACTCTCTCTTTCTCACTCTCACTGCTCACGCCATCGCGCTCTCACTCTCACTCTTCCTCTCACTCTCACTCTCAATTTCACTCACACCACACTCACACTCATACGCACACTCTCACTTTCACTCACACTTTCACTCACACTCTTACTCTCACACTCACACACGCACACCCTCACACTCACTCTCACCTTTCCCCTCACCCTCACACTCTCACTCTTACACTCTCACCCTCACTCTCATCTCACACTCTCACTCTCTCTCACTCTCACTCTCACTCTCACTCTCACTCTCCTCACTCTTACTCTCTCTCACACACCTCTCTCTCTCACCCGCTCTCTCTCACTCACACTCTCACTCTCACTCGCACTCTCACACTCTCTCACTCTCACACTCTCTTCTCTCACTCTCACACTCTCGCTCTCTCACTCTCACACTCTCTCTCATACTCTCTCTCTCACTTTCACATACTCTCCCACACTCTCCACTCTCACACGTCTCTCACTCTCACACTTTCACTCTCTCCCTCTTCCTCCCACTCTCTCACTCTCACTCTCACTCACTCTCTCTCACTCACACTCTCTCCCTCTCTCTCACTCTCTTTTGCTCACTCTCTCTCCCACACACTCTCTCACTATCTCACACACTTTCTCACTATCTCACTCACACCACTCTCTCAAACACACACACACACTCACACACGCGTGCATGCTGGAAGTTAACAGCTGGGTACGGTGGCGGTCATTGCTTACGACAGCGTGGTGTTTTTCCGAGCTACGAGAGCTCATCCCACGTAGCAAATGCTAATAAAAACTAATACAAGTTCCTCAGAAAATAACTAGGCTATTTTTTGTTTGTCCCACGTGATTTCCCTCCTCGAGATCCTCAATTTGATACCCCACATTCTTTAGCACCACACCTCTCTTCATTTTCACCCAATCTGAGACGATCTATGACTCTCGTGTTACACGGTTCGCCATTTTCGATATTTTACTTATTTCTTTTTAAGATTTTTAACATTTATTTTATCAATTCTCTACATTTACCCCTTTATAAGGATTACAGGTTGAACTTCTGTGATATCTGCATTTTTGTGTATATGGAGGGCGTTACAAGATCATCGCGGGGATAGGGGGAGGGGTGTACTCGGCAAAGAATTCTACTAGGCTTGTGCGAATATTCGGGCGCTTCGAATATTCGAACGAATATTACAGTATTCGAATTCGCTTCGACTCGAATATAAAATTTCCGATATTTCGAAGTATTCGGGATGAACGAATATCAAAACTCGTTCAAGTTTCGGTTTCGTTAGGCAAGCCGCAGTGCCATTGACATCAGGCCTACATCTTGACTACATGTGGAGCCAAGACAAGCTAAGCCACATTCAAAGCGTTGTCGCTTCGTCGCAGCCTTCGCGCATGTTCGGCAGGGTAGTCCAGACTCCTGTTTCGTTGTTTCAAACAATGTAATTGTTCCCACTGCAACAATGGGAAAAATTTCGGCTCTCGCGAACGGCCTGCGCGGCCCGGCGGATGATACAAACGAGCCGGCGAGGCGCCCGACTGACGAACGAGCGAGAGACGGTGACGTACGGGCTCTTTCACCAGGAACGGCCGAGCTGTTGTTTTCTGTTCGCGAAAACGCGCCGCGGACTCCACAGGCGCGCTGACGCCGCCGCGAAACCACCCGCACGCTGCCGGCCGGCCGCGGCAACCAGGCGGCACCTTCGGTAGCGAAGTGGTGCGGGGCGCTCGAGCCACCCCTTCTAACCTGTACTTAAGATACCGCTCAAAGCACACACGAAGTTTCTTGTGCGGTAAACGAGCTAACAATGTGGGCGAAAATGGTGCTATAAAAAATCGTCCGCGCCGCGAGTGAAAGCGCCTATAAAAATATCTGCCGAGGTGCTAAGCCTAAACGTCTCCTGTGGAGCCAGCCAGCTGTCTCGAGCGCTTCGAAACTGCCGCCTGAGGTGCACGCCTTCCCATTGGCGCCAGGCTGCTCCCACTGCCACGCGCGTCATTTTCTGACAGAGGCACAGGCGACCGCTAGCGCGGAATCGCCGAGGCGGGCGTTAAAATCGCGCGCGCAACGCTGACGTGCATGAATCGCGTGCAAAAACGCTCCTGTAGTGAGCTTGGGCACCGCGAGTGAATAGACGAAAGTCCAGAAATTACCGCTCGGCGACACGGAGGTTAAGAACAAGCAGAAAAAAAGTCACGGATTTCTCATGCGAAAGTAAGAAAAGAATAAACGAAAACTTTTTTAAGTGCTCAATTTCTTGGTCTGTGTTGGTTCATACGAATTTCGGATGATACGAATATTTTTCGCGGTCCCGCGATATTCGTATCATCGAGATTTTACTGTACAACGTTTTTACCGGAATGTCTCGGTGACACCTGACAGCTATTCGAATTCGCTTCGAAAGTATTCGACCACTAGGACTATTCGCTTCGAATTCGCTTCGAACTAAAATATCACTATTCGCACAAGCCTAAATTCTACACAATAAAACAGCAAAAGTATATCCATGAACGCCTCGCGCTTCAGAGATTCGCGGGGACAGTTCGCTTTGACACAAGGCGTTTTTTCAGGATGCAGAGCAAGAATGCACGGAACCGCAACCCTAAACAGCTTTGACATAAATGAACGGAGCAGTGAGCGCACGTCCCCTCACCCAATCTTGCGTGTTTCGACCTGGGGACCCAGCACACCATCGAGCATGGACCGCCTCTGTCGTGAACACGAACACGGAGCCTACATCAAGAGTTTGGTATCCAATATATACGTAGAATTCCTTCCAACCAGCGCTACTCTTCATGGGCAGCAGGTATAGCTGTATTAAATCTGCAACCAAAATCGTTTCCGACCTCACAGGAGCTACAGTGTCATGTCGTGGCGAATGCAAGAATTGAGCTCACGAATTTGCACCCGTAATATTTTTACCACGCGTGAATTTGAAAACGCTGACTGCTAATAAAATTAGAGTCTATCTCACCCCGAGTAACTTTCTAGAAAGAGAGAGTTGTGAGGCCATTTGAGTTCTGCATTCATTATGAGTTCTCAGCCCATTTTGAGTTCTGAGTTCATTTTGAGTTTTGAGTACGTTTTGAGTTTTGAGTACAATTTCAGTTTTGAGTACATTTTGAGTTTGAGTAAATTTTGAGTTTTGAGTACATTTTGAGTTTTGAGTTTACTTTGAGTTTGAGTATATTTGAGTTTTGAGTACATTTTGAGTTTTGAGTCCATTTTGAGTTTGAGTACATTTTGAGTTTTGAGTCCATTTTGAGTTTGAGTCCATTTTGAGTTCTGAGTACAATTTGAGTTTGAGTCTATTTTGAGTTTAAGTACATTTGGAGTTTGAGTACATTTTGAGTTTTGATTACATTTTGAGTTTGAGTACATTTTGAGTTCTGAGTACATTGTGAGTTTTGAGTCCGAGTGAGTTCTGAGTTTTGCGCTCAATGTGAGTTTGAGTTAGAGTGAGCGCAGATGTGCTGCTCAGCATTGAGTCTGAGTTTGAGTGAGTGGTGATTCGAAAAAAAAAATTGTGAGTGAGTTTGAGTGAGCCGAGCCAACTTTGCCGAGGTATGCACCTGACTCGTGAGTCGGGACCTACCTCATTTTATTCGGGGGTGTCAGCCTTCGTGACCAGTTTGACTTCAGTTTGCGCCAATCTTTCTTCAAGCACGTTGCTCTGATTTTGGTCATCTTTCAGCTCCACCTGCAGGTCTCCTACTCCTGATCCCCTGCTTTTCTTCCTCGAGCCGGTCGAGGCGCGACGCTAGCACACTAAAGTACAGCCCTTCCTCGTCCTCAACCGACTTGAACCTCGCCTCTTCGAGCGGGTATTGGTGCTCACGCCCGGTGCAGACAACACCCGGTTTTTTTCTCGGAGGCGTGCTACTGCCCGTCCCAGGCGTGCCGAACGCTGTTATTTCCTGCCGCGTTCTCGCACGCTCCACTCTTAGAAGAAAGTATTACACAACGTGTGAGTCTTTCTTATAGCATGAGTTCTTCTCTCACGAGTTACTAACTAGAATCACACCAACCATGCTTTTAATTCCTCACGTGCAACAACCGCCTGGCACATTTGTTTCGGTCACTCACGTAGGCGAACAACTGCTGAAAACTCCCGCAGCTTTCCACTAACCGCTTTAGCTAAAACTACATCTGCTCTCTGTAAGACACTGCAAGTCTAAGAAAAGAATATTAAATTATAAGTACTTACCCATTTTCGTCGTCAATGCATCCGCCGCGCTCTGTACGTCCGCAGAAGAAGGGATTGTCTATTGCACAGGGAGTGCCAGCACGCGCACGTAAACTTATATACGCGTGCTGCACGCGCTTCAAATCAGCTGGAGGGCCTATGACGCAAAACAAATGCATATCTGGTATATAGAAAGACATTTGGCCCGGCAGGGACCACCACTAAGCTGAAATCCATGATAGATGGTATAATACAAAAGCCATGCCTAACAATGCTTATTCTTCATTCCAGATGTTTGATAAACGGTTAAACGCATCAAATTGATATTGGCTGCTTTTTGCCCATTTCAGGTCTTCGAACCACTCCAGAAAAAAGACCTTCTCAGAAAAAGTTAGGGTGATACTCAAGTGACTCCAACCTTAGGTGGCCAGCTTTGGGAAGACAATAGCAAGAGTGTGACGAAGATCCCGGAATTCATTTCTGACTGCGTTGGCACTATAGCCTGATGGCACCTACCGGTGAAGTAGGTGTATAAAAATCTACCAGCCTAGTTTTAGGCGTTAACTGTGAAGAGGGCAAATTATAAATATTCTGAAATATTGATCAGGTCAAAATACAAGGCACAGAAGGGAGGAATTGACTGGACAGCGTTGTAGTCTAACAATTTCTTTTCGGAAGAGTACACAGCCAATATTCTTATTTTAGTCTCTCACATGCCGGTAATTTTATAATGCAGTGCTAATATTACGGCAACCGTGCGAATTACCGCCAGAAATGTCTCACTGTAGTCGCCTCTCACTGACTAAGCAAGCTACCCTGAGCTTTTAAGGGATAAATATTCCCTAAAAAGGCGTATTTGCCACCGCCACTGTAGCCCTTGGGTTTAGTACTTTGTTTTAAACTAGAAGGCTCAGGTTCGAGTCCGACATTACCATGTTCCTTTTTTTAACTTTCGGAATTTTTTGGTGATCAAGATTTTGTTAATGCTGTTTTTTACTCTGGTGTTTACTATATCAAGCGATCGACGAGAGGACTTCTAAAATTTGTTGAGGGACGGTTAATATAGGTTATGCTCGGTGTCATTGGCCAGGGTTATAAAAGGTTTTTTGCAGTTGTGTTGGATTTGGGTAGGTTATGACGCGTTCGGTTAGGTCACATTACGGTCGGTCAGGTTTATGTTATGTTAGGTTACGTTAGCGCATAATATTATTCAGAAAATTTTGGGCCGGCCAGCTTTTATGGAAACTGCCTTTACAATTTCCCAGAGGTAATTCTCACGTCCGCCTTGAGATAGCACGCTGCCAATTTATAACCAGAAAACACAATGACTAGCAAGTCTTCGCAAACGTAACATATTTTCTGACATGTCTGCACAATGGTGTCATTCAACTACGCAAGTTATTTCTCGTGTATTTTTATGGAGGGTATGCTGACGCAGCAGTCGGCATATTGTCTTATATGGTAAGCCTGGATTGCTTCCTTAGCTGTTTCACCATGTGTTTTTTGTTGCGCTAATTCATTATAATGAACATTAAGCAACTAAAACGTTATTGCTTTTACTTCCAAAATTGCAGCCATGTCAGAGGCCAATCAAAAATAAAGTTTGTATTATTGGTCCTGTTTTAACTGTCTACAGAAACATAATTTATACTCAAAAATTAGTTACTTATTATTAGTTCTTCAGGGAAATTACAGCTAATTGTAAGCATATAATTGGAAAGCCTATTTATAGGAAAGCTTTTCGTAGTTCTTTTGATATGTCTGCTGGTGAAATAGCACATGCAATAAAATTATTCCAGAAACACTGTGGCTGTAAAACCAATCGATTAGCTGTATTTTGTAATGTGGCAATATTATTTTAAGACTGCACTTGCAAATGCGTGATTCTTTTGGATTTTTCTTGTCGTTTATCATGAATACTTCCTTTTGTGGTCGTGTCTGCCTAACGTTTTGCACTTCTGACTGATAACAGCGCTAGCGCCATTATAGGCCAATTCCGAAACTTGCGAAAGAGGCATCGGTGCTGGCGAACGATACAAAACTTTTGAAACAGGCGTCACCCGTGGCCAGGAGGAGCGTTGTAGCGGTGCCAAGCGGCTTCACAGCAACTAAAGCTTGGCGGGAAGGGGGGGGGCGTGTTTATCTATACAGCTTTGCTGTAAAATCAATCATCATATGTCGGACCTCTAGGTCTGTCACAAACTGCAGGCCAGGCCATCCATTTTTTATATTCGGGCGGCCGACATCACGGCCTCGCGGGCGGAGTCGGCCATTTTGCGCCTGGCTGAAGAATCCGGGGTCACCCCTTCGTCTTTGTGCTCACGTTCTTTGTTTAGCCCCGCCAGCTCCGAGGACAATGCGAGCTGCCGCATTCCAGCGTGCAGGTGCGGAGGGTGACGTCACGATCGCTAGCTCGGACGCGCGCGTACGATCGTGGTTAGTTGCTGAGTGCCCCGATAGGGGGAACAGAGGAACAATGGGTAAGACTTCGGAGTGGGTCTACGGGACGGCCGGCGGAGGTTATTTAGGCGGACGCAAGCGGTCGCTTGAGGCAGTCGGCTGGAGATTCGTTAACGTGCTACGCGGGGAAGGGTCCAGGGGGGACGCGCTTCAGCGGAAGTACATCGGTAGGCTCGCGACGGACGGTCTCCGCCTCGGCTCAGCGCTCGAGTTCGCCCGTCGCCGCGAGTCCCATTGCCGACCAGCTTCTGCACCCCGGAGCCCCGAAACACGTAAGCGGCTGCCCGGTGACGTCGGCTCCACCTCGTCGTAACTTTCCGTCGGTGAACGGGCGTGTTCTCCTTGCCTCGTGGAGACCTTCTTTTACAACGCCCCTCCCACCGCATTTTGTTTGTTGCCTCGGATTAGGATATCCGCATCCTTCTGGGTTTGTTTTCTAGCGTCACTTGTAGCTAAGGAGCTGAGAGTTGGTTTTTTGGCGGCTTGTTTGTAGTAGTGTTGTTGGTTAGGGTAGTGATTTTTAGGACATTTTGAGTGTCGTGTACAGCTTGCAGAGCTGTTAGATGTCTCTTATAGTGAGTGCTGTTATCGGGGGTTAACGATGTTTTTCCCATAGAGTGTTTCGCGTGTTTCTAGTATTTTTTTTGTAGTTGCGTTACTGAGGTGTAACAAGTGTTTGCCTGTAGAGTGTTTCGCGTGTCGCGTACAGCTGTCTGAGTTGTGTTTTCAAGGTCGAAGGTTAAGGCGTAGGCCACGGTGGATCCAGTGCCTCCGTAGTGGCCACCTTGTGCATTTGGTTGTCCTTTGTTGTGTTACAATCTAGTTAGCGCGCGCGTGCGCTTAGTGTACGGTCAATTAGTGCCTGCGCGCACAAGGCCAATGGCAGTTTGAAGGCTTCCTTTTCTTTTGTCGGGCGTTGCCCTGTAATCTTTTGTTCGTATAGTAAACCTACATAGTTGAAAACGTAGTCGAGCATCTCCGTTGTGAATTTATTCACCCCAGCAATCTCGGCACATGGGAATACTCACGGGCCGGCCACCCTGCGAAAATATAAATAACTGTTGTCTCGCACCCTTCTTTGGTATTTGCAAGCGGACGCAATATACTGTGAAAGTAATATGTGACAATAAGTGGCGTCCACGGCAGGACGGGTCGGCCACGTGCTGAGGTTGCTGGAATCGGAGAGGCTCACTTGTAGTAATGCTAGCCGCTGGTTCGCTTGTTTGTTATTTGAGGTTCCTCAGTAGCTGATCTAGCCGCCGCGACACAAGGATCTTCTAGCAGAGATTTTTTTGGTGTTCTCCCTGCACTCGAGATGGCAGAGAAGGACAAGTTTATCGAACAGGGACGAATTTTCGGACTGGAGGGAAGTAAGTTGATGGAGGTCGTCCAGCAGGAGATAGCAAGGCGTAGAGATGAGCGTAATGACGAACGGCAAAGGAATAAGGAGGAGGCGGAAGCCGAAAGCCTGAAGGTGGAGGCCGAAAGGCAAAGAGAGAGGAAAAGGTTTGAAAGAGAAATAGAGAACCGTAAGGTGGAGATGTACCTGGTTGGCGAGTGCAGTAGTTTGGAAGAGTTGGAGCGAAACAGACCGACGGGGAAGGGAGAGAGAAACCAGACCGCGTCGCAGTTAACGAGCCGTGGAAAGTCTGTGCCAGAGAGTGAGAGAAACCACACAGAGGCGCAGTTAACGAGCCGTGGAAAGTCGGAGCCAGAGGGCGAGATAAATAAGGCTGAGGCGCAGTTAAAGAGCCGTGTAAAGTCTGAGCCAGAGAGCAAGAGAAACCAGACTGAGGCGCAGTTGACGAGCCGTGGAAAGTCTGAGCCAGAGGGCGAGAGAAACAAGACTAAGGCGCAGTTGACGAGCCGTGCAACGTCTGGGCCTGAGGGCGAGCGAAACCATACCGAGGCGCACTTAACCAGCCGTGGAAAGACTGAGCCAGAGGGCGAGAGAAACAAGACTGAGGCGCAGTTAACGAGCAGTGGAAAGTCTGAGCCACAGGGCAAGAGGAACGAGACTGAGGCGCAGTTAACGGGCCGTGGAATATCTGAGCCAGAGGGCGAAATAGGTTGCCGTAAGGGTCAGAAAGGTCGTCGAGGAGAATCGGGTGATGCCGCAAGTTTTCATCCAAGTGACGGGTGGCTGATTATGTTCAGCTGTGTTCCGCCATCCGGTGGGTGCGACTACCAGTTGGTACATGCGCGTAAGAGAGCGATGCTCGCTAGGCGCGAGGGACGTGGAGGCCAGCGCTCGCGAAGCTCAGACTCCCGCGGGAGAGAGAGAGAGATAGGGGCCTATGGCGGTCGGGCATGCTGCCCACGCCGTCGCCTGTTGGGCTCACGAGGAAGCTGGGCGATTTTCGTTTTGTGCCCCGTCGGGGGACCTCTCGCTCAAACTGTTTGCTGGAGAGTGCAACCTGACTGGGTATGCGGAGTCGGCTAGCTATAGCTCGAGTGTTCGAATAGTCGGAAAACATTTTGCATGTTTGGTTCTGCTGTAGGGTCTTTTTGTGGTGTTGTTGTTGTCAGCGTACTGCTGCTTTTATCCCCTAAGCACGCGAAGAGAGTTTCGGCGAAGGGTGACTTTTGAGTGTGGTGCGCGTCCATTCTTTTCGCAACTAGTGCATCGCAGGCGTGTCTTCTAAGCACGTGAAAGGTGTTTTAGCGGGGGATGCGTTTGTTTGGGGGGGATTTGTGCGAGAACGAAGTGTTCAATGTTTCTCGTTTTGCGTATTTTTGCGTAAGTGGACATAGAGTGCGTCAGTGGCGAGCGCCCACGGTGCGAGGGGAAGTCGAACCGTCGTGTGCGCGATGTGGTGGCGCGTGAACTGGCGCAGTGCAGACGACCGAAAGTACTCTTCAGATGGCAGCGTGCTCCAATCTGTGAGGGCGCGTTTCATCGATTCATCGGAGTTGTGCAACCACGAGTGACACTGACTCGCCACGAACATTTTTGTTGCTTTTCCTTATTGCCTCTCTAGAGCAGTGTGTATGTGTGGTGGCCTATTGTGTGTGTACGTTAGAATATTCTGGAAGAATATTCTTTGGGAGGGAGCAAGTGTCACAAACTGCAGGCCAGGCCCTCCTTTTTCTATATTCAGGCGGCCGACATGACGGCCTCCCGGACGGAGTCGGCCATTTTGCGCCTGGCTGATGAATCTGGGGTCCCCGCTTTGGCTTTGTGCTCACGTTCTTTGTTTCGCCCTGCCAGCTCCGAGGACAACGCGAGCTGCCGCATTCCAGCGTGCAGGTGCGGAGGGTGACGTCACGATCGCTAGCTCGGACGCGCGCGTACGATCGTGGCGAGATGCCGAGGACCCCGAGAGGGGGGAACAGAGGAACAATGGGGAAGACTTCGGAGTGGGTCTACGGGACGGCCGGCGGAGGTTATTTAAGCGGACACAAGCGGTCGCTTGGGGCAGTCGGCTGGAGATTCGTGAACGTGCTACGCGGGGAAGGGTCCGGGGGAGACGCGCTTTTGCGGAAGTACATCGGTAGGCTCGCGACGCACGGTCTCCGCCTCGGCTCAGCGCTCGAGTTCGCCCGTCGCCGCGAGTCCAATTGGCCGACCAGTTTCTGCACCCCGGAGCCCCGAAACACGTAAGCGGCTGCCCGGCGAGGTCGGCTCCACCTCGTCGTGACTTTCCGTCGGTGAACGGGCGTGTTCTCCTTGCCTCGTAGAGACTTTCTTTTACAACGCCCCTCCCGCCGCATTTTGTTTGTTGCCTCGGATGAAGATATCCGCATCCTTCCGGGTTTTATTTTTAGCGTCACTTGTAGCTAACGAGCTTAGAGTTGGTTTTTTGGTGGCGTGTTTGTAGTAGTGTGTTTGGTAAGGGTAATGATTTTGAGGACATTTCGAGTGTCGTGTACAGCTTGCAGAGCTTTTAGATGTTTCTTATAGTTAGTGCTGTTGTCGGGGGTTAACGATGTTTGTCCCATAGAGTGTTTCGGGTGTTTCTAGTATTTTTTTTCGTAGTTGCGTTACTGCGGTGTAACAAGTGTTTGCCTCTAAAGTGTTTCGCGTGTCGCGTACAGCTGTCTGAGTTATGTTTTCGAGATCAAAGGTTAAGGCGAAGGTCACGGTTAATCGAGTGCCTCCGTAGTGGCCACCTTGTGTATTTGGTTGTCCTTTGTTGTGTTACTATCTAGTTAGCGCGCGCATGCGCTTAGTGTACCGTCGATTAGTGCCTGCGCGCACAAGGCCGATGGCAGTGTGAAGGCTTCTTTTTCTTGTATCGGGCGTTGCCCCGTAATCTGTTGTTTGCATAGTAAACCTATATAGTTCAAAACATAGTCGAGCATCTCCGTTGTAATTTATTCACCCAGCAATCTCGGCCCACGTGAAAACTCACGGGCCGGCCACCCTGCGAAAATTTAAATAACTGTTGTCTCGCGCCATTCTTTGGTATTTGCAAGCGGACGCAATTATCCGGTGAAGGGGTATGTGAGAGGGTCCTCCAGCAGCGGCCCGATGATCAGAAAGGGGAGCTGCACGTCTGAAGAGGGTGTGGCTTCATGAAATTTAAAAGAAAAATGGCGCAAGCCGGCGCAGCCACGAGTGCATGCGACAGCTCGTGAACTGCAGAATAATGATGATGATCATCGTCGTATCCTAAAAGCTGTGAAAACGAGGAAGTCACAACAGTCTTCTCCGCCGACAGATGACACTAGGTCCATGGTTTCCGAAGGGTGGAGTGCGGGACGCTTGACTGCAGTGCCGCAGGACAAACGTAGAAAGGAATTCTTAAGACTCTGGCCCGTCCATCGATCGACTGTTCTAATCGCTTCGTCAAGGTTCACAGTTTTTTAGAAACCATTTTTCGCCGAGTAAAGTGATGCTGTCCTTCAATAAGTGTCGTCTTTTTCTTGGCTGTATTTGAGATTCCCCTGCATCCACCATCCGCCATCTAGGGGGCGTTTCCTCCGCATTCCGTCTTTCAACTGTCTAACCTATTGCTTCTTGCAACTAGTACACAGTGTTTTGGAAGCCAAAGTCTATTCATGAAGGTAGGAGCAGGAACGTTTTTTAATCCTCAAACAGCGAAAGTTGCTGCACACGGAAAACTTTTCGTGCAGTTGTCGGATATTCAGAGAGGGCATGCTTTTGCTGTTTTTTCTTTGTGCTTTCCTCCATGGACATCTTGGCGTCGGCACTTCTATTTTGTTCCGTCTCTGCAGCGCAACAATTTTCCCTTGATGCCACACTTTGAGCTCAGCTTTACGTCTTCTGGCTCGCTCTTTCTTTTTGCGTCTGTGTTTTATCGACTGGGCACGTTTTTCAGGCTTTCGCTCACAAAGATTTTCAGTTTCCTTTGTCTACTTGATTCAGTGCAGGATGCTCTGGAGCTTGAACGAAAGTGTGTCGAAGCGCTCATTCCGAAGAACGCTTAGCACTTTTAGGGTTCCAGGAGGCGAGTAGAGAGACGTTCCCTGTGAAATCATCCTATGGTCGAAGGTGGGAACGACATCGGTGTCGTTGCCGCAGGTTTACAAATGTTCTTGAAATTGTCGCGGGAGATCTCAATCTTTTGCACCCTGATCGATTCATTAGGGGGCTCTGCTTTAATAAGGAGATCGTTCATACACGTGGAGTTTTGCGGTAGTCGGGCTGTCCTTGGGTGCCAGATTATCCCAGATTGTATCTGGTGGTTCAAAGTAGCTATTAAAATTACAGGACTCGAATTAGCTCCATAGGGCACCCGAGTTATTTTCCATGCATTAAAGTTCCGTAGTGGATGGTCTGGTTGTGGGGATGTGCGCTTGCCCGTCGGTATTGGATGAACAGTCGCTTTGCGTGGCGTCGAAGACCGGAATTTCTGCATCTTGAAACGCAGACTAGCCGTCAATGTCCAGCGTATAATGTCTCACTTTCTAGCAAGTCGTCTGGTTTCTCCTGAAAAATTGCGTCGTCCACTTCCTAAATGTCTACATAAAATGCTCCGATTCATTGGAGCAGTACACTTACTGGAGATAGAGTCGCCTCTCGATTTCTTCTTATGTGAGCTTCTGCTACCTCTAGAAGGCCATCCAGTTGCGCCCGTAGTATGAGGCGTCGTCGAAGAAGCTGCCATTCCATTTGGTCGCACTCAGCTGGAAACTCACGCCAAGATCGCAGGCGCCACTGCGTTTCCTCTGTTTTCGAGTCTCCGTGCGTCGATGTGCTTGTCGTCGGCTAGAAGTCCTTGGTTTCTGCACGATGTGTAAGACCTCTGGGTCCTTCAGCTGTGGCGCGATGTTCAAAAAGCGAAGTGACAGGATGATGCTTTATGGAATCTACTTGAAAAAGTGCGCCAGCCGGCGGAGCCACGAGAGCATGCGACAGCCCATGAAAAGCAGAATGAAATTATGATGATCAGCGTCGTCTGCTAGAAACTCTGAACACGAGGAAGTCACCACAACATAGATCTAAATTGCAGGTTTGGGTGGTACTACACGGGGATCTTCTGCCATATTATTCACCGGATCGGCTGCTTCAATGCTCTTGATGGCAACATGGGTCGGAAAGCACTGAAATTTCACCAGAAAGCCTTTGTTTCTCAGAACGTTGTGAAGCCGTACTGACAGCGCGCCAATGCTTATGGTAGGGTTGCGAAACTGTAATAGTCGCAGTTCTTTTCTGAAATAAGTCAGAATAACAACTTACTGAGGCCTACATAGCTTCAGCTTGCCCAAAGCAGCCGCAATCTCAATACACTACCTTTGTATAAAAAGCAAAACACTGACCAATGTTGCAACAAAATTGACATTTCGTGATTCGTAAGGATGCCTTGTCTTCAATATCCCCTTCTGTCCAGGAAACTTCTCGGTATAACCGAGCAGGCCAGAGCAGCTGCGCAAATACAATGACGTACGCCATTGCAGTAGCCCATCAGTTATGGATAACTGCGCAAAAAGCATAAGTTAGCAGGTAGTTCGGGTAAATTTTCTGAAGGTGTTCAAGCACCAAGAATGTAGGTACTTGTACGGGAGGAGGATGCTTGGTACTCAGTTGAGGAACATAATCGTCTCACCAGAAACTATTCGGAAACTATGGTTTCATTTAAGACCGCATTTTCAGCCCACTAATGCCACAAACTTCTGAGAATTTCGATTCTAGTTTTACAATGACATGTGGTCCGTGTTCGAAGCCACCTGTTTCTTGCTGTTATAACACGAGAATCTGGTGATGGGGGCGCGACAACCCCGGTCAGCCTATGTGCTCACCCCTTTTAAAATAGGTGTCATTTAATGTTTAGTTCACTCATCCTGGGATGTTCGTCCAAGTTGCTTCTGTGGCAAATGAATCAGCTGAAATATCATTAACGTAGGGTACCTTTATTCAGGGCGAAGTTCTTGAAGTTGGCCTAATTTAAACGCTAAAATTTTGCTGAGCGTGTCGGATTCCTTGGCTTACAACCCGTTACTGCAGCAAGGCTATTTAACCACGCACTCGGAGCGTGTTAACGCCAGTCTTTATATGGGCGCACCCTTCTAGCACCGGTTTGGTACGTGCGCTTCCGTAATTTATTTAAAAGCTGCAAACTTATTATTCGAGTGGTCGTGCTACGGTGACACCATAAAAGTGCATACTTGATTTGTCAACTGTTGTACGTTCGCGGCGTGCCAAATTGCCTGTCAGAGTTCCTGCAAGTTCTGTAACGTGACTATGAGTTGAACGCTGGCCCTGGTAACTTTCAGGAATCCAATAGGCATATCGACAACGGCTAAATCTCTAGTTTTTCGGAGGTGTTTACCAAGCTCGAGTCAGGTCATAATAAAGTTTGATTGGGCTTTAAGGGCATACAAAGTACACAAACCACAAATGAGGTAGCGAAAATTTTGAACGCGTCCTCCTCTTGGAGCAAGCATTGTCATAGTTTCGTAACTCTGAGTCTGTATGCATCATGTTTAGGGCAATAAGGCAGTACGCGGAGAATGGCAAGCCGGGGTCCTTACGCAGCATACTCGGTCTTCGTGTGCCGTAAAGACGGAATGTTGTTGCAAGCGTGTCTCTCATCTGTTGATGAAATTACATTTTTTTGCGTGTCTTTGGAGTTTTTGTGTTATGGATACTACTAATTACTTTTGGTTTAATTTATGGAGTTTGTGTCGACTTGTTTATACCAGTCGTCCTGCCATTTCTCTGCTATTTTTAAGTGCGAATGCATTTCTTAAGCGAGCCTGAATCGTCCGCCGCCGTAGTCCGCATAGCAACAGCTTCCCTCGTCTTCCCTAGCAACGGGGGGAGATGGGCGCGCGCTGCCTTGCCGCTGACATGGCACATACCCACGTGGGGGATTGGCCAGGAATCGGGCGTGAGAAGGGCTAATGCACCCGCTTAAAGGAGTACTGACACGAAATTTCAACGTTGAGATCCGCTCTAGCAATCGAGTACAACGACAACACAAATAGGTGTCTGTGAATAAATGGATCTTTCTTTCTTTGTAGTTGTGTGTGTGTGTGTGTGTGATCTCTCTTCGCGAACATTACCGAACCGCGCAAATTCAACTCGAGCATTCGCACTTTCACATTCTTCCCCTCGGGGAAATGCTGGGAATTTTTTCTGATGACGGTGTTTATGTTTTGAAAAGTACAGACGTGTTAATCCAGAAGTGACGGAGAATGAAGAAGTTCCGTCCTCATCTGCGACATAATTCTCCCTGATAAAAAATTGAGTAAACACACAAAAGAGAATGGCCAAATTTCAATAGGCACCATGTACCACTCTCCGTCTGATGACCCCCTATAAAAGAGGAAGGCAACCGACGGCCTACGGGTAGTATTACGCGGTGCCTGGGTATCGTCACTACAGCCACCTCTTGACCTCCTGAAGACCGACACCCCAATTTCGACCTCGGAATTTGGTTAGACGGGAGACAACAACTGAAAATTGAGCGATTCCAGTTTTATTGTCCCCCATCTTCACACGGGCCCAGATTATCTTCAACTATTTGCAATCCTGGATTTTTTTTCCTCTAAATCCTCCTATTCCCTCCCAGCCGACCCCTGCTTTAGAGAAAACACAGCGTAAAGACCGTGTTACAGTTGGCCACTCCCGCTAGAGGTCAAGCTATGACTTATTTCCTCCCGGTTTTGGAATAGGCTCCTCCTTCTTCTGGTATGGCGCGAACACATGGGGGAAAAGGATCGGGCCATCTCTGTTTGGGTATTGGGCGCTTTCTTTGCGGTTATTGCAAATATATCTTTTTTTTGTGGTAACTATTCATTGTTGACTATATACGGGTCAACTTGCCTTTATATTCTCGAAGCTTTTTACTGTGTTTTTAGGTAGTAGGGGATGCGTTATTAAACTAAGTTTACGTTAAAGGGTGGTGATAAAATGTTCTTCTAGAAAGTGTCCATACTTTAATAATTTCCTTTTGTCAGTGATACAAAGAGAGACAATAGTTATGCATTTGCAATTCATGGGATTAGAAGACCATACCATTGTGATCATGCTTAAAGAAATTTAGGTTCTTTCGATGTAGATAAAACGAAAATACCAGGGTTTATTAGCAAATACTCCAGTTCGAACAGCGTCCGTTTGGTGGAAAAGGTGCGTTTTCATGCCAGTTAAGACAACTTTTCTACTCGCGTCCCTTCTTGAGCACTCAACTGAGTTCAAAACAATTTGAAATTTGAAAAATCTGTGACATTACATTCAAAAATCACTGACTCCCTGCCCTTTACCGCCGCATTTAAAAAACAATGGTAGTAACTTTCTAAAAACATGACGACGACAGTTGACTGCATTTTTTACGAATGACGATTGCAGACGGCCAGTTTGGCAAAAAATAAACTCACAAGAAAATATAATCTACGTCAATTGTGCCTCGGCGCAGATATAAAAATTGCTACGTTTTGTCGGGAACACAGGAACAGAAGGCCCCAAGGATGCAGTATACCAAGTGTTCCGTTTTTGTTGCCGCCTTTCTCCGTAAGTGCTCTAACATCTTCTCGTTTTCCACCTTTGTGTTTTCTGCTTTAAAACTATCGCAACAATAAATGCCGCCCGTAACCAACAGAGCTAAAGGGGTGTTGTATGCAAAAAAAAAGCAGGCAATGTAAAAGCACATTACTGTTGTGTAGGGTGAATAAAGTTTGCGTTAGAACTTCCGTGAAATAGTTTTTCTTAGTGCTGAATATAACAAGAAGCACTAAATCAGTGGGTCAGGCGCTACGTATTACGCCAATGAAACCTTTTAATAACTACATATGCGTTAATTGCACCCTCTACAATTCCTAATAGGCACATTGCCATTGACAATACATAAGGTGTGCTTGCATATTTCTTCAACACAAATACAATTTGTGTTGAGCTTAATATGACATTTCAAAGGTAGACAGTGGTCAGAATCTGTGTTTGAAACTTGTGGAAGCGTGTTGTGGGGCCGTCGGCCCAAAAAAAAAACTGTATAATTATGTCTGAATTATCTACGGATGCCCACCTAGCTCAATTTCTTCTTCCCTTCGTTTGAGACAAGTATTGATTTAGTTTTCAGAAGGCCTCGTGAAGTGGTGTTGATACTATCGCATTCAGGATGACCAGTATGCACTCACGAGAATGACTAACATAGAAACTTTTCGTTCAGAAATAAGCGGCAATTGCGAAATTCCTGTTACCGAAACATTCGTGGCTATTTTAAACGTGTGATAAATTATCACACTAAACACAGCCAATTCAGATTTCAGTGGTTATGTCGGGATCTGTCTACTACACATATCATGCCGTAGAAACAAAATAATAATGAGAATGCTTTGTCTGAGTAAACAGCTTAGTAATGAGATAGCTGACGGAAGTTATCAACATAGCAAAGCCTCAAGCGTTAAAGATACCCACAACGCCAAGAAATCCGTCGGAGTTAATAGGGGCACGCTCAGGGAACAATTCTTTGCAAGCAAAATTGTGGGCGTCTGCCTTATTTTATATATTTCAGTTCGTTAACCTCGCATTCACTGTCATCTAGGTGTGGAAACAAGGTAATGAAAATCTCGCCGACCAATGCCTTATGCAGTAATTGTTCACAGGACAATATGTCGTCGCGTGACCGGATCAATGACGGGCAGATTTTGACGATGCTCTTTGTCTTCTGTAAAGGTTTCAAGCGCTGATATATTTTTTTACCTAAAGAAACTCAAAAAACCAGCGCCGGTACTTTCGTAGGAAACATGGTAGCTATAATTATGATTGTTCAGTTTGTTTCAGAATTTGTTAGTTAGTGCGTAAGGTTTGTTGGAAAAAAGTTTTGGGAGAGCAAGAAATCATCATATTTTTCTGAGGAGCTTTATTGAATCAACATTTCGGCAATGAAAGAATATAGAAGGGTCTTTGATTATTATTTTTCCCCGAGAGCAATGTTAATAAAAATAAAAAAAATATTTTAGAACACTAATTTAGCATGCGGAAGATGAGTTTACTGTGTTTTGGAGGAGTATGCGCGTTATTTTATCGGCACAGCCTTAGCCGGTGTTAGAGCTACTGCATAACGTCGATGCAAATGCCGTTGCAATGTAACCGTACTAGAATTTTGCTACTCATTTTATAATTCCTGGTTTAAAAGGCTTGAGGCTATTTACCCTGTACTAACGGTCAGTTCATGCGAAGTAAACTATTCTTTTAAAAATCACATGTCTAATGCTTGTCTTGACTACTGGCGCTACGGTGCGTGTAAACGTATTGCGACTTTGCCAGCCTTTCCATAACTTTTATTAGCTGAAAGTTCTAGAATAAATTGTATCCTTGAATGTGAACGCAGATGTTTCAGGCGTAGATGTTTCCTTGACAACAGCCTTACTATGAAGCATGGGCAGCCGTTCTGTTAAGCGTTGGTGGATTTGGCATTATGCCTACCCAAATACATGCTTAAGTTTCGCCTGTTTTATTTGAAACTGTTTGCATTGGGTGCACCTTCCTTTTACAGTTTTCATTGTAATTTCAAAAAATAACAGCTCCGGAAATTCTCTATGCTCACTCGCTTCGCTGGACGGGAAGAGACGGGCTTCTGCCTTACAGGGAGCTGACTACACATTACCGGCTTGAACGAGCTCGCTACGCCCCCCCCCCCCCCCCCCCTCATCTATCCCTCAGTAAAAGGCAATCTGTGGTTTGGCGGCTTCTTCACAAGAACTCGTACCCAAACCCCGTCGCGTATAGTCATTGTTATCCTGAATAGTTTTCAGATAAATGTCGGAGATGCAAGGAACGGGCCGATCTTGTACATATATTATGGGCATGTCTTCAGGCGATTGCTCAGAGCCGCAAAATTAGCAGTAATGAGCAGTAGGAGACCGTACTGGTCAGCTCACACCCGGCGGATGAGGTCAGGGCCATCCAGTTAGCCGAAGACGCTGCTAGTAACCAAGGGCTCCTGGCCTAGGGTGGAGCTCTAGCTCTCCTCCAGAAACTGGAGAAAAAAAAGTTATTTCTCTCTCTCTCTCCTCTTATTCAGTGTACACCACCTTTCGCTTTCCCACCAAACTTGCACCCAATGAGCACACATTATTTTTTTCCTACATCTGTTCCAATAAGGAATACACAACACCACGCAAGATTGGACTTTAAACTTCTGAGGTGTTATTTACCCTACTTTAAAGAGAGTACTCTAGTAGTGCTCGTTTTTTACAGAATGCCCCGTGGCGTTTCGATAGATTTACTATCCAGAAAAAAATACCCCCGTTGCCTGGGCCGAGAAAAAGCTGGTCCACTTTAGCGACTAAGTGGCTTTTTAATTAAAATGCAAAAAGAATACGCAAGAAAAGGCAAATCTTTCTATTCCAAAGAAGAACGATGAAACTTGGCTTAATAAAACGCAGTTACGTTTATTACCCCAGCACCGCAAAAGACGCGTTCGAAAAAAAACAGACAAACGTATAACTAAATTGCGCTCAAAATGTTTGCAATATATGAGGTATAATATACCTTCCAAACATACTCCCACCGTTACTGAAAAATTACGTTTTATGCACATTTGCGGCCATAACATTGTGATAAAGTGTACAAATTTAGATTAAAACGTACAATTGAGGCAGAAAGATGGGCAACACAGATGCAGACTAAGAAGAAGTACACAGAACACTCGCTAGACTACAACTGAAATTTTACTTGGCATCCGTGAAACAAAGATAGAAAACATATCAACACGCCCTTCCCCTACACCACCCCAGACACGCCAGCCTATGTCTCGCACATGCGCACTCGTAGCTAGCCTATCTTCTTTTCTGTAAGAGTGATTGAAGGAGTTCTGACACTATTAACTCTATCCCTGTAGATAGAAAATGCCTCATTAATCGCTCGGCTAGTTCGGTCTCGTTCAGATCCTAAAACACGTGATTTATCAAATGCCGGCATACAACCAGGGCACCGCTTGCAATGATGAGCCAGATGGCCTCCCGCCGATGAAACTTCTGCATGGTGCTCTCTGAGCCTGTTGTTTAAGCACCGCCCCGTCTGTCTTACGTAGCATTTGCCACAGGACAGCGGAATGCGGTAGATGACACCTTCTTTGCAGGTGACAAAACTTGCGGCATGTTTTTTGGTGGAAGACTGGCGTGGCTTCTCGTTTACGGCGGGGCGCATCCGCATTACCTTGCCAGGCGAGGTGAACAGCACTTCCACGCCGCATTTTTTCCCCACTTTTTTGAGCCGGTGCGTCAGGCTGAGGGAGCATCGTGCAGCAATTTCATTGCTTGCGGAAGGAGGCCATCTGGCTGATCATTGCAAATGGTGCCCTGGTTGTACGCCAGCGTTTGATAAAACACGTGTTTTTAGGATCTGGACGTGACCAAAAAACCCGTGAGAATAACGAGGCATTTTATATCTACAGGGAAGGAGGCCATCGTGTCAGCACTCCTACCATCACTCTTACAGAAAAAGTAGATGGGCTACCTACGAGGGTGCATGTGCGAGACATAGGCTGGCGTGTGTGGGGTGGTGTAGGCGAAGATAGTGTTGATACGTTTTCTTTCTTTGTTTCACGGACGCCAAGTAAAATTTCAATTGTAGTATAGCGAGTGTCCTGTGTACTTCGTCCGCGTCTGTTTTTTGCTAGTAAATTGCAGGAAAATGTAGAATTTTGGAAATACCCAAAGCACCGCACCATTTTCAAAATACAGTTATGTGAAGAGAAAACAATTGCAACTCGCATTCAATTGCATCACGTATATAGCGACGCTCTTACAGGCCTGGTTGGGTCACTTTATTGAGATCTCGATAGGAAATGGAAGAATGAATAAGCCGTGTATTCTGTCAGGAGCGGTCTTAACGATTACCACGGTATTTGTGAAGTTTGGACAACCTGTCACCGAGGCATGCCGTCTTTCTCTGCATAAAAACAGCGTTCACATGGAGGCCCCTCTATGCAGAATGGCCCAAATTAGGTGCCAGTGGTGGTGGGATGAGTTACCATGAGCAACTCTGGTTCCATGAGTCGTCGGACTCATGTATATATGGCTCTACTGAAAGTGACTGAAAAGAGCTTAGCTTCCGTTGCATAATTTTAGCTGTATCAAATTCAGACTACTGTCCAGAGGAGTTGCGAAAGCTACGGCCGGCTGCTGCTGAGCATGAGAGGACAGCGTGATAAAGGCGTTTATCTCTAGCGCTGATGTATTTGTATTGCCATAAATTTTGAATATGCAGTCTATAAATTCGTATAAACGAAGGAATCTCTACGCATAAGGAGTGAAAGGGCAGGGAACAGGTTTTGTAAGCAACCTGGATGTGCACCAAGGTTGGACCGCAGATGCAGCGGAACGAAGTTGCCGTCCTTTTTTAACCGCGCAATATTTCGGGTAAAGTATAAAACAACTGTGCTGCGAGGAGAAGTTACCAAGACCGAGGTGCTGGAAGAAAGCAGTACTTAGGATATGGGCGTCGTCGCAGAGGACAATTTTGTCTCTCGTATAAGAGCAATACTGGGATTATTTAACAATTGGGACCCCCATTATTTACAATTGGGCGGCCATTTGGGATCCCCATCAGGCATAACCTATTACTTTGGACCGTCAAACGTGCTGCCCGTTTTATTAATTTGGATTACTTTCCAGAGTCAGCATTGAAGAAAAAAGCCGATTTGCAATCATGGCCCTCTGCAAAACGCACGCTTTTCACGTTCCTGAATTCTATTCCGGCTCCGTGATGATTTTTCCAGTCCCCTCCGCTATTTTTGCTCTCGTGATCACCCTAACAAAGTGAAACATTTTTGTGGTATCTCATACGCAATTCCTTCTACCCACTATCATTGATTGGAACGATTTACCCTCACATAGACAGATGATGAAGGCGTTTATTACTTGCTTACAGTACGTGCTGATAATATGATTTCTTTGTTCGCTGCGTATTTTTTATCTTTGTGCTAGTAAGTTCTTGTTTGCTCTTCAAGTTTTTATTCGCTGGTTATTTTTTAGTTTGTTCTTTTTTGTTCTTTCACTTCACATGCAGTGATGAATTGTATTGCTTTGTTACGGGCCAACGCACAGGCACACGCAAGAAAACTTCTGATTGTTGTTGACCGTTTTATCTTTCCTTTGTGTATGGCTCTGAATGACGTGTATTTTGGTTGTTTATCGAAGCCCCCCCCCCCTATGCAATACCCTCATTCGAGGGCCTTTAGGGGTATTGAAATAAATAAATACAATAAATAAATCCGTCCAGACGGCATAGAGTTCAACCACGCAACAAGCCTACTCATGTTTCTGTGAAGGAAAGACTGGAAGCCCCTTCCCAGGATGATGTCGTGAAAACAACGACCAGGATAACAAGCACTATGCCTTCAATAACATCTTGCTAACGAACACGCAGCGTACACATCGCAAAATGATGTGCATGTTCACCACTGGCGGTACAAAGCTAAATGACTCTGATGTGGCGGGATAGAACTGTTTTTCACTGATTTCAAAAATAACAGTTCCGTGATATAGAAGCGTCGCTGTACGTAAACATTGAACAGACCTTGAGATGGTATTTTTTGGCGCGATGAATGGCTTCTACACTTTTACTAGTACGCACTTCCTTGTTCGGAAGCTGCGTGCATTTCTTTGCGTCCAGGACATCTTAGGTGCGGCAAGTCATGGGCGCCACTGAGCTGCGGCCCTGTAATGGTGAAGGGAAGGTACCCCAAGCTGGAAGGTTAGACAAAAGTAACGACTGCCTGCAGCCGCAGGTAGGGAAAGATTAGGTGGCAGTGGCCCGCAGTGTGGCGTGAGCTTGGACTTGTGCGCTGCGGCACCAGCCGTGCCGGATTTGTAAGAAAAAGGTCGCGTTAATTTATGGGGATTTTATCCGTTATGACGCGATAGTCCATACATGAAGCAAAAGACCGCCTAAAAGCCGTTCGCTAGGATATGGGTTTGCGCGGCACAACTGTTGAAGCAGGCAGCGCCAACCACGTTGAGCCAGTCCGACGGAATGCGAACAATTGAGGTTTAGGTCGCAGTGAGGTCACAGTGCAGGTGAACGGTCCTTCAACCTCTGCAAAAATTTCAGCTCCCGGATATGCTTCAGCAACTTCCTATTTATAGCCTTCTGAAAAGGAGGAACCAGTGATGAAGCTGACTTCTGGACACTACGCAGAATTTTGCAGCAATACCCTTCTCGTGCGAAACCTTGTGTTTTATTACATGCAAGAAAAAAAAAACATTGTACGGGTTCCACTAATCCCATGGACTGAGGGCCCACGGCCCGGTTCCCGCAGTGTCGGTTTCGCTCCGCAAAGATCTCTCAACAGAATTGCCATTGTAAGGTTTTGGCATGAGCTTCGAAAAGCACTATCAACGATGCCTCCTAAGCTTAGTCGACAGTTATGGACATCACAGCTGGAATAATTCCCTTGTGCAAGAATACAATATTCTCAAAGTAGTGTGGAAATATTTTATAGCCGCCGGGATAAATCTTCGAGGAACTGTTTAGCATGACGTTTCCGGGGCGTAGGACAGTCGTGCGCTTGTCACAAATGCGTTAAATACTGTAAAACAACTAATGTCCCCTTTCTTATTCCTTTGCCCTGAGTATACGACGTCTCAGAGGTATAAAACTACATTGAGAGTTCTATTGAACCATCATCTTTGGTGTTTTTTTCTGACAAGCTTCTACAATGAAAGCTGCTCTTTTACATAACATTTTGCGGTTCCGCAAAAGGTAACATGATCTTGAAATGCAGCGCACATAAGAGAAGTGTGAGTTTTCGTGACTGCACATGATTAGATATTGAAGCGTCCGAATATGGAGTTCCAAGTTGTTGTAGGTTTATGTACCCGTACCATCGCGAAAATATATCTGTTTATTGACACGATAATAGATTGAGACAATGAAATAGTATAGTGGAGCTCTGTGCCGAAGAAGTGGAAGAGGGACAGCTATGCTGATAGTGATTACGCTAGACATTTTGTGTGCTAAGTTTGTGCCATTGTCTTCGGTTATTTGGTGTCCTGGCTCAGCTTAAATTTTTCTCCTTGATTCCGTTTTTTTTATTGCAAAACAAAAAGCTTCAACCACCAAGCGGTGCACTGGTGTTCAGATGTGGCATTGCCATCCTGCAAGTATAAAATATAAGGGAAAGTAATTTGGAATAAGGTATTTGTCACGCTTAAGCTACACAGCTATTAAACATTGTGGAAATGATAAGCAAGTTTTCACTTCCTATTTTTTTAAATAACCAACAAAATGTCTTCAGAGCGCACTTATTGAAGTTTCCTTTTGCCTGTACGTTTATGAAACTCCGCGGGTGATGGAGCATAAGGAATCTGGAAAAGATTGTGCAGGAAGTTTTTAATAGTTTCGAAAACCAAGAGAAAAGAAAACACTTTATTTCGGGCGCTTCTTCTGTTTACTAAGATCCGCTTGTTCTCTATACTAAATGAAACATAGTTTGGGCTTATAATCTTACCTAAATGGTGGCTTTGAATAAATATAACAAATGCGACATATTTACAACGTTGTTTTTGAAGCGGGCGAAGTCTGTGTTTGATTTCCTTCAGAGCAATGCAACTATTTTCTGGTATTATCACTTCCTAGAAGCTGTCATTGTGGGCTTTCTTGAGAGAAGGGTCGCAAAGCTTATGGTGACATTAACGCAAAGAAATACCAATAATGCTATTCTGACGTGTATTCATTGCGACTCAATTCTTCGGCGTTTTCACACTTGTTAAAATATAAACGTTGCCACATGGCGTCAGGCGCTTCGTGAAATGTACTAATAAAGTTAGGTTTAGGGCACACCGTCGGTATTGTGGTATTTCACAGCTTGACTTAGAATTGGGATTTTCAGTCAAGGAGGACAGTAGAATAGACTATTGCGCTAGTTGGTAGCGGTTAATCATGAAGGTCGAAGCGCTCACACAACAGGGACGAAAGTAGAAAAAAACAGCGCCGTGTCGTCTCTGTTTATTCTACTTTTGTCCGAGTTGTGTGAGCCCTCGCACCTTTAAGGACGGTGTGGAGCTATGTTGTGCGACGTGAACCCTTTCTTTCCAGTCCTGCGGCAAAAGATCCCGCAGGTCGTCTTTTAGCCAGGGTGCCTTAATGTCACATGTCACAATGTCGAATACAAATAAACCACTGCAGCTTGTCCAACTGACATATATTTTCAACATTTCCATTACGAAATACATGCAACGCGATTTTCAGTCAAACAAATAGATTATCGATTAATGAACCAAGCGGATTGATTAGGTGAGCGCACCAGGATATTGTTGACCTCCGCAACATCGTGAAACATCCATACACGGGCGTATGGTTTTTGTCCTCAATCGCAACAGCAACCAGGGGACCAGGACAGAACCCGCGTCCTTGGGCTGGGCAGCAGAGATCGTTGACCACTGAGGAACCGCGCTGCGTAACGGCTGACCTAAGATAACCAGTTGAATTAAAACTTTGAAGCGCGAACTTTGTCTTTAGTCCATCTTAAACAGCGCTTCACAAACGACAACGATTAAGAGGACACGCAAGACAGCGCCGACGTTTCCTAGTTTTAGTATTTTTAATCGTGTTTTAATATGGATGGGTCCAAACTAGCCCAGCTGTCAATTTTGTTGATTTTATGGCTTTCTACTGGGGAATGCGTAATAAAGAAGACTTTCATTTCGACATGAATATATTTTTAAAGCTGCATGTACAATTGATATCGACCAATAATGCCTGGTAAGCATCTAAAACTCAATATACTTGCTTTCCAGTAGTTCTGATGTGCATGTTCCACCCACTGGATGCGTCGATATTTAATGTGGATGACGATTATAGAATTCCACGACCCCCGGTAAGTACGTTTTAGATGGAAATATTGTTACATCTTTAAGGGACTTTACTTCTTTCAAGGTCGTCACAAGGTCTTCTAGATCTAGGTTACATGTTTCAATTTCGTTTATCGTGTTACAATGACCTTGAGCCGCTATCACACAAGCGGCATGTGTCTAATGTTTTCACGCACTGGCAACCTTACCTTTGTGGTACCACAATAGTAAACGAGGGTTACGAGGCAATTTTCACTGCACCTTATCTCACAGCGGCTTCTGAATCGTCGGAGCGTATGTTTCAGGACAAGCGAGTGGGGTGGCAGTTGCACGACTGATACCCGAAAACATTCTGCTTACTGAATTTACAGGAAAGAATACTAGAAAAACACAACTTGCACGAACACAAAAGCGCTCGTTGGGCGGCTACCTTACCGCCACTGGTTGCTACTTTTTGCCAAGGATGACACGCCGGCTTGACTGTGTGCGTGCCTCCAGCGCAAGCGAAAGGGCGAATGCAATCACTCAATCGAGACCGCCAGATGGCAGGCTCCAAAATCTAAAGCAAAGGCCATGTTTTAGGAAATTCTGGCTGATTGGTATTTGTTGTCAGTCTTGACATATAGGTTAGAAGTATTGAACACTAAAGATTTGTTTAATTGATATTTCTGGAAAACACAAATTTGAAGCCGGGTTATTCCGTGCCAAACGTCCCAGCCGCAAAGTCGGTGATTACGGATTTTTTCAATGAAAATTGTGGCTCATCCTTGCATGGTCCGCAATGCTCACTCGAAGTAGTGTTGTCAAAAAACATTTTGTCGTTTTTCTAGCCGCTTTTTAGCTCAATGGTGTAAAGGAAACGTAGGTATCGCAAAAAATCCTAATAAATGAATTCTTTTTTCAATCTCTATCCGTTTTGTGTGAACATTATGTTAAGGCCCCGGACTGCCATATTCCGCGTTTTTCTAAGAGTGTTGCCTTTTGTGTCCTTGTTACGCCATTGAGAAAATGCCCAATAGCGCGCATTGTCAAACCTTTTAGGAAATACAAGCATACTCTCTACGCCAATAATTTTTTTTCTTTCTAAATGCCACCATTGTGGTCTATTTGTTAAGAATATATTTACACTGAAAAAAAAGAAATGTGGGAGAAAACATTTCTTAAATGTGGAAATATTTCTGTTCTGGCCCATGTTCACGCCTAAAGAGCGCATTGGTGTGCTCGTTGTAAAAAATATCAAATAGAAGCCATTACTAGCACAAATTTTCGCAGTTTTTTTGAGGAAGTTCAATCAAAACCGTTTTTGTTAAAGCACAGAAAAAAGTTTGAATTGGAAAACCGACACTTCCCCACGCTCGTTCTCAGAGCATCTCCTCTGTATGTCACAATGGAGCTGTTGGCAAAAAAACAACCGGGACCGGTCTGTCGGAAGCGTTACAATATTCATCCTGTTCTTCAGAACATGTTTCATTTTAGTAAAAACAAAAGTGACAGCATCGTGTCCTCACGACAATTCTTTGGAGACACAGACCTGCACTGCAGTCGAGTACAAAGTTAGCCCAGGCTGGAGAGTGCAGAGGGATGACGGCTACAATTTATAGAAGGATCATGTGCCTTCGATAGAAAGCGCTTTTTCTAACCTCTCTGCAAGGTTGACTTTTCTATCTTGCACAGCGCTATCTGGCGGTGGTGTTCCTTTCCGCCCACGGAAAATGTTGATGTGGTGTCATGATCTGGTCTTCGTATGGCCTCTGAAGAGTGGTTCTACTTGCTAGATGCTTCACTGTCCCACCAACGCCAACACTTGAGTCCTTCGCGTGTGAAGTAGACAGAACATTCAACTGAGCAGAGAGATGGAAGTCGCTTCGTGATGGCTTAGGTTAAGAAAGATCTTTTCATTTGTATATTTCGATGAAGCACCATCTGGGAAATAATTTTTTTTTCTCACAGAAGGTAAGTGCTTCACCATCAGTCCTAGCAGTTCAGTCTCAAAGGCTGATATAGCAGCAGTAATGTGCTCAAGACTGTCGTATATTCCAAGAAATGATTTTACGGACAGAGTTATGTACGTTGTCCTCTGAGCGGAAATATAAGACGGATGGGTGCACTGCGCATTGCGTGTTTACCCAATGATATGACTGTATGGCATTTTGAACCAGAAAAGTTTATCTTTCTGAGAAGTCCTTAAGCAGAATGGCTTCGTCATTCTTGAGGTGGTTATTTAGGTCCCGTAAATATTGCGCCTGCCGCTCGCTCACATAGTGGTGTCCAGTCTCAGAGAGAGACTGGAGAGAGTTCGATACACAGAAAACCGACAGAACAAGAATGCGGACAAATATTCCCACAAGAAAGGAACGCACCAACCATGTTTCGTCATTTTCTCGCCTCTCACTCGACGTGTAGCCTTTTCAATGCCCCCGAAGACGTAAGGCGATGCATCAAAGGGTACCTTAAGTGTGGTGCAGTCAGTTGTCTATTGTGTCTTTTGTCTGTTGTGGGCACTTTTGCTGCTTGACAGAAGTTTTGTCTCTCGTGAGCATTACAATTGATGACTTCTGTCCAGTTGCGTTTTAAAACTCTTCCAGTCGAAACGTTGGTAATTTTATTTCGATGCTGCAATTTTATTTTTCATTCACCGCAGTCGCTTTAACGATCAATTCTTCATACAATAGCAAGGCGTGCGCTACGGTTCCTGTATAGCCCCCGTTTTAGGTTACCTTTTTTTCATTCTCTTTTCACAATTACATTGATAGGATCCTTGTCACTTATTTGCATTTCAAGATTTTTAGACACATAGATACTTTTATTGTGGTTTTACAAGGTGTGCAATGCGGCTACTAACCGAGCGGTCAACCATGTGTTGTAAACCGTCAAGTCCCGCGGATTAGGTCTACAGTGTAGTTTCAGTTGCCAGAGAGGGGCTGCTTGCAATTTCCGACGTCAGCATATCATTTCAGATAGAGCAGGTTCATCGGATGTAACAGCTCCGCTCCAAAAAATGGTTACGTAAGATCATTTGACACATTGCAAAATTGTAAAAAGTGGTTAGACTTGAACTGCTTGCGGAAGGCGATAAATAAATCGTACTTGCACGATATTTCCTATAATGTACAGCCACAGGTGCAGTGCTTGATTGCTGTGATTTCCCAGAAGACACACTAGCCTCCGTTGCAGAGAACATCGTAAAAGCGGTGCAGGGTACCAGCGTTTAAAGCATCGCTACAGACAAGCCCCGCACAACGCGGCCTGTGGTGGTCCCGTATGTGCACCAATTGTCGCACCGCCTCTATAATGCCGCTGGAAAGTGTGGTGTCAACATCGCTTTGTCTGCAGCGGGCAGGTTGCACCGGGCACCTGGGCATTCCTTGCAATTCATGGCCAAACGGGAACACGGTACCGCTTTCAACGAGCTGTGATATTCGCCAAGGCGTAATAAAATCACACTACTATTCTTTGGCTGGCATCCTTCGCAACGAAGCTATCTAAGCGTGTGCGATTGTACTCCTATTCTTTGGCTGCAATACTCCGCAACGGAGCTATCTAAGCATGTCTAATTGTTCACATGAAAACTTGAATGACCTTGCGAATTATGAACAAAAATATTTCCAAGAAAATGACAACGTCAGCTAGTTTTATAGGACGGAAATACGTGGGATATGTAACCAATAAATAGCTTTAAAACGCTTGCTAAGAAGACATAGTTTTTCGGGAGGCGAAAGAAGCAGATTTGCTTAGAGCTTAAGCAGAACAACATTACTATGCAATAACCATTCGGGCACCGGAATAATGATAGAATGCTACCAGGCGATTGTAACGGTAGTATTAAGGGATAGGACAATTTAAGATACTGAGACGACCAGACTCATTACTAGGGTACATTATTGCCTCACATTGTTACACAATTCACAGTTCAATGGTGCTAATAACGCTGCCTTAGCCATGATTATGTCGAAAGGGCCTGAGCTTTCTTAGGCACTCACAAATAAATTTAACATACAAGGAAAAAGCCTTTGCACACCCGATATCTCTTATTGGTGACAGCTGGTCGAATTTGTCGCACGCCCCTTCTTATCCGGCCATTCACAATTCATGGTACTAGAACCATGCATTATGTGTCAAAGCAAGTTTTCAATACCCAGTAGAAATACTACACCATTCTTTTCCCCTATCAAACATGCATGCAGATGGGACCAAACAGCTAGACCTTTTAAGAAAACCCGTATACGAAAGTTGTACTAAAACGTAATAGCCGATGCTAAGCCGAACACTCAGTGATAGCACAGCAGAACGGTAAGCATAAATCACCGTTCTGAGGATAAAAAAATTATATTTCACTAGTATAATTGTGCGTTTATTGCAGCACGTATCCGGAATATTAGCTTAACGTTGTTCTATCGTCTGTTTATTCTTCACCTTCACGCTGGCAAGTGGTGCAGTACACAAATTAGGTAGTGCTGTTATATGTCCACGCCAACACAAAGGCACCTTTGTTTATGGCCGCGGACACTTTTTTACGAATCGGCATCATGATATGTTTTTAACCCTTTGATTCCCAAAACCCTATTGTTTTGCTTAGGCGTGTGAGAAATTTTTAGAATCTAAGAAGACTTCCTGCATCACAAATATGAAGTAAAAAAAATTTTTCATTACAGCAGACAATAGGGCGCACTAGGCACTGGGAAACACTATGCTCTGGTTGCCCATATATCACTTGAACATGAGAGCTACCTTAATCCCCATAATTTATTGTTCAAGTGATGACAATGACATAAAGTTTGTATTGCTATCATTTGTAATAACGACGAAATTGCACCATTTCGGTTACCTGTCACTAGCCCATTGAGCAACCCTGGCTCGTTTCGAAGTGACACGCGTGAACAATATTTTGTGGTACACGAAAGTGCGTGCTGCCGTCTCTTCTTCAATTGTGGAAGGTTCGGGATCCTTTGTCTGTTGATAGATGGTGCGAAATGTCGAAAAAACCCACAAAGTGCGAAAGAAGAAGTATTGTTTGAGTTGTTGCTCCTGAGAAACAGTATACATCAAAGGGTTCAGTAGTTGCTCACTTTCACCATGTAGTTAGCCGAAACAAAAAACGAGATACAAAATATATATTCTAGCTACGCACCTGAGCAAGAGTCATCACTTAGCATTTATTATCGCTTAAAATCATAGAAATCACAAATCATAGAAATGGAAAAATCAGATGTATGCACTTAAGGATAAGCAAGGCAATGTCATCACAAATAGGGATAAAATAGTCAGAGTGGCCGAGGAATTCTATAGGGATCTGTACAGTAGCCGAGACATACAGGATAATGCCGAACGAGACAGCAGTTCAGAGGAGATACACATCCCACCAGTAACGACCGAAGAAGTAAGGAAGGCTTTGAAAGAAATGAAAGAGGGCAAAGCACCTGGTGAGGATCAGATAACAGCAGACCTCTTGAAGGATGACGGAGAAATTGTACTTGAAAAACTGGCAAACCTTTATACGCAATGCCTAATGACCACAATGGTACCGGAATCTTGGAAGAACGCGAACATCATCCTAATCCATAAAAAAGGCGACGTGAAGGACTTGAAAAATTACAGGCCGATCAGCTTACTGTCAGTCGTCTACAAGGTATTTACCAAGGTAATCGCTAACCGAATCTCTGCAACCTTAGATTTCAGTCAACCTAAAGAACAAGAAGGGTTCCGTAAAGGTTATTCAACACTGGATCATATTCACACGATCAATCAGGTTATTGAGAAGTGCGCTGAGGATACTGAACCCCTATATATAGCCTTTATAGATTATGAGAAATCATTTGACTCGGTCGAAACCCTAGCAGTCATTCAGGCATTACGGAACCAGGGGGTAGATGAGCATTATGTAAGAATACTAGAGGATATCTACAGTGGGTCTACAGCTACTATCATCCTCCATAGGGAAAGCAGTAAAATACCTATAAGGAAGGGTGTCAGACAAGGAGACACAATCTCTCCAATGTTATTCACAGCATGCTTACAAGAAGTATTCAGAACGTTGGATTTGGAACAGGTGGGAGTAAGGGTTGATGGAGAATAACTAAGTAACCTCAGATTTGCTGATGACGTTGCCTTGCTAAGTAACTCGGGGGACGAATTGCAAAGCATGCTTTCCGCACTGGGCGAACAGAGTAGAACCGTGGGCCTGAAAATTATTATGCAGAAAACTAAAGTAATGATCAATAACCTCGGGACAGCACAGCAGTTTGAGATAGGTGGCGAGGCAGTGGAAGTGGTAAGCGAATATATCTACTTAGGCCAAGTTGTGACCCCGGATCCCAACCATGAGGCAGAGATAATTAGAAGGATCAGAATGGGGTGGGGTGCATATGGCAGACATTCTCAGATAATGAATAGCAGCCTACCATTGTCGCTGAAGAAGAAAGTGTACGACAGCTGCATCTTACCGGTACTCACCTACGGGGCAGAAACTTGGAGGCTCACTAAAAGGGTTCAACTTAAATTGAGAGTGACTCAGCGGGCAATGGAGAGGAAAATGATAGGTGTAACATTAAGGGACAAGAAGAGAGCGGAGTGGGTCAGAGAGCAAACTGGTGTTAAAGACATATTAGTAGAAATTAAGAAGAAGAAATGGACGTGGGCAGGGCATGTAATGCGAAGGCAAGATAACCGCTGGTCATTAAGGGTAACAGAGTGGATCCCAAGAGAAGGCAAGCGTTGCAGGGGGTGGCAGAAAGTTAGATGGGCAGATGAGATCAAGAAGTTTGCGGGGATAAATTGGTCACAGTTGGCAAAGGACCGAGATAATTGGAGAATAATGGGAGAGGCCTTTGCCCTGCAGTGGGCGAAATAGGCTGGTGATGATGATGATTATGAAAATCATAGATTTTTTTTCGCTCTCGTAGAATTTGGGGCCCACTAGGCGTCAGTGGTTTCACAACCAGAGTATAAATGCGGTATCCGGAGCCATGTTTGAATAGTTTACAGGCTTGTAATAAATGTTTCCGGTGCTTGATTTAGTGCATGATGCGCTACCCGCTCAGCTTCTTCTTCTGTGTAAGAGGTAAGACACGCGCGTAGTTCGGTCGTAGCAAACAAATTCGGGTTGCATGCCCATTGGTTGTACCATCTTTTGATGACGACATATAGTATAAGTATTAATCGTTCCCAACAATAAATCATTCACTGTGCGGGAAGCCTGCGCCGGGCTGTCTTGTTCC
The DNA here is from genome assembly GCA_013339765.2 of Haemaphysalis longicornis. Classification (NCBI taxonomy): domain Eukaryota; kingdom Metazoa; phylum Arthropoda; class Arachnida; order Ixodida; family Ixodidae; genus Haemaphysalis; species Haemaphysalis longicornis. Next base: position 5,368,995 of record CM023458.1, read on the forward strand.
TGTCCAGCGTAATCTGAAGTGTAACGCTCAACACCAGACGATATAGCATTTTATTCTGATGCCATGCGCGCGACAAGCACTCAATTTATTTTTTTCTGTTGTTATACCCACGGGAAAGACTCAATATAACGTTTTATTTTATAGCTACACAACGGGAATCAGCATCTTCATTTTACACAACGTTTTGAAATAGGCATATACCCACCAAGAAAACAAGATATTCAAACCATGCATATACCCTTTCTGCTACGAGTACACGATGTGGGTGTAATGCTTGTGCGCACCTCCTGTAGTGCTGCCCCGATTTTCATGCCCATGCTCCTTGATACCCCGAGAAAATATTCGGCTGGCAAAACAGGGTACCACCACTTCAACATTGAAAGGCTTCAAAATGTGGGAAATAAAATCCGATGCAAAGACGCAGCACTCTGTTACAATGATCGCCGTCAAATCTACGCAACGCTCAAATGCCATAACTGAAAACGTTAAGGCTAACCGCGTAGGCTAGCTGAAGTTAAAAATCACTTCTTATTGAATACAAACATAAGACACGAATACTAGATTAAATAAGAAGTCCCTTCTCGGCAGAATTTCTTTGTTCGGTAGGTCGCCAAAGGTCGCCAAAGCAGCAAAAGAACGCAGGTTTAAAACACTAATCTGCTTCTGTCGGTTCTGGAAAATATCATAAACTACCAGTTTTGGCGTCGGGGCGGCATCTGTCGTGTTAGTCCGACGGAAAACCCGGTTCCTAAAATTACACGTGTGATTAAAACGAGTTGAAAAAATTGTAGCTGCGATCACACATACCCAAGTAATCGGTAAACAAAGACATCCTGTGCGATTTTTATTGAAAAAAGCATCGCGCTGGTTTACTCAGAGAACACTAATTGTGGCCAAAAAATCTCCAATGGGATCTAGAGAGGCAACTACTTTGATAATGACATTTGAACATTACATAGTTACTTCTACTGAAACATTTGCGACTTATACCCAATTCTATTTTTCATTGCACCAACCACAAAGCTGTTAAGCCTGCTTTCTGCATTTAATCATTTATTCATCATTCTTTCACACATGCTTAAAGGGGGTGACAAAGACACATCTGGTAGCAAAGCATTTCGTTGAAACCAAGGTATTAGTACAAACACCGAATGAGAAACAAATACTCCGGGACGTTCATTTTAGTGAAGTTACTGAAAATTTAACAGTATAGTCGTTTTACACAAAAATATCATATTTTAAGGCATTACCAGGTTCTCTCGTTTTTTCGGCTGACGTTTTCTTAGAAATAACGTGCTACTCCGAAGTAGGCAAAACCGGTCTTTTAACTTGGTCAGCCAAAGGTGGCAGATCCAATATCATCATCATCATCATCATCAACACCAGCCCGTCTACGCCCACTGCAGGGCAAAGGCCTCTCCCATGATTCTCCAATTGCCTCGGTCCTGTGCCAACTGTGACCAATTTATCCCCGCAAACTTCTTGATCTCATCTGCCCATCTCACTTTCTGCCGCCCACTGCAACGCTTGCCTTCTCTAGGGATCAACTCTGTTACCCTTAATGACCAGCGGTTATCTTGCCTTCGCATTACATGCCCTGCCCACGTCCATTTCTTATTTTAATTTCTACTAATAATGTCTTTAACACCAGTTTGCTCCCTGACCCACTCCGATCTCTTCTTGTCCCTTAATGTTACACCTATAATTTTCCGCTCCATTGCCCGCTGAGGCGTTCTCAATTCAAGTTGAACCCTCTTAGGGAGCCTCCAAGTTTCTGCCCCGTAGGTGAGTACCGGTAAGATGCAGCTGTCATACACACTCTTCTTCAGCGACAATAGTAGTCTGCTATTCATTATCTGAAAATGTCTGCCATATGAACCCCACCCCATTCTGATCCTTCTAATTATCTCTGTCTCATGTTTGGAATCTGGGGTCACAACTTGGCCTAAGTAGATATATTCGCTTACCACTTCCACTGCCTCACCACCTATCTCAAACCGCTGTGCTGTCCCGAGGTTATTGATCATTACTTTAGTTTTCTGCATATTAATTTTCAGGCCCACGGTCCTACTCTGTTCGCCCAGTGCGGAAAGCATGCTTTGCAATTCGTCCCCCGAGTTACTTAGCAAGGCAACGTCATCAGCAAATCTCAGGTTACTGAGATATTCTCCATTAACCCTTACTCCTACCTGTTCCCAATTCAACGTTCTGAATACTTCTTGTAAACATGCTGTGAATAGCATTGGAAAGATTGTGTCTCCTTGTCTGGCACCCTTACTTATAGGTATTTTACTGCTCTCCTTATGGAGTATGATAGTAGCTGTAGACCCATTGTAGATATCCTCTAGTATTCGTACATGCAGCGGTGGCTAGAGGTAGAACACCCGCCTCACGTGGAGAAGGGCCGTGGTTCTAATCCCGGTGCCGGACAATTCCCACCGGCGGATCCAATAGGTCTTCTGTAAATATTTACTGGAACATCAGTGGGGCATCATTTTTACGTCCCAGTTTCGAGTAGCCATCTGTTTTATAATTGTGGATTGAACTCCGTGTTTATATAACACAAAATGGCCAAAAAATGCCAGACAAAACGGCTTTCCCCTGAAATGGTAAACAATCGATCTTCGAATGCTCCTAATAACATCATATTCCTAAACAAGCTGCACGATTTAAAGTAACGAATTTGTGCGAGAAAAACTGAAACTTTAAAGGAGATGACATTGAACCAGGGTTCTTCAGAAAAAGGCAGAATTATAGCTAGTCTTATTAACCACACAATTGTGTTGCACCAATAAAAATAGCGCAAACTCACAGTTTCCAGCAACTACATTATCAAAATGCTAGCACGCACAAAAAGGTCACAGAAACACAGGCATTTAAAAGACTGGGAAATACCCTCAAACCACTTCGAGCCGCTTTAATGCCCTGCAGCGACACAGTATCTCCTTGAAAAACTTTCTTAGTTGAAGAAAGGAGTTCCGCGCTGAACCTCCATTTGCCGCTTGCACATGCTATATTATCCTAGCTGAACAAAGAGTCGAGGATCAAGGATAACATCTTAAAATTCAAGGCACGAAACTGTGTATGCAGGCATTCTTATTTTCTTTATAGGAACTTGTTTAAGAAAGCCCTAAAATAACCGGGTAATTGAGCGAAAGAAGCTATTGATGATTGGATTGTCACTGCTTGCCAAAGAGACTATTGTTCGACCGAATAATAGCCGCCCCTTTTTGATCACCTATATTCTAACCGGAACGGGTACGGAATGAAGCGTTAACACAAAAACGTTTTCTTATTCTGATTTTTGTGATTTTCTAAACCCTGTTCTAGAGGTGATCAAAACCGGTACGCTGAATAACGTGCACTGGGCGTTAAAAGAATTGTTGCCACATCCTTCTGTGAAAGGGTCAGTGAATTTAAAAAAAGCAAAGTAGAAAAACAAATGTGTCACAACGTTAAATAAAAGCGCATTACGGCTTCCGGTTAATAATAGCTGCCGGTAGGCGATGTAGAGAAAAATTGGAGCTAATAAGACACTGAAGAAGAATAATTCAATCTGGATCATTGACCACTCGTTTGAATAAAGCAAACGAGGCATTAGTTGGAGCAAAAAACAACACAAGAACCTAACGTTCTTAGATCCTATGGGAGGGCAAAAACATGGATGTGAAGTATCTTTGTCACCGAGAAATGCATTGCAAATTTGCGCACTGGTAAAAATACAAAAAAAAAAAGATTTCCTCCTTCCATATAATGAAGCTGGGGTTGATATGCGTGATTGCTGACGCAACATTTTGCCAATCTTTCCGAATATAGCGCAAAGGAACGATAATGTATTGAAGCTCAGCACTGCTGCAAGCGATACGGGCCAATCTGCAAGCTTTTGTTCCCAATACCATAGTTTTCGCAGTATTCCAGTACTCTTCAGAGAATATTACACAGCATAGCCCGTGAAAAGGCTTCTTCATTACTGCGTTTTCAGCAAAATAATACGCTGTTTCCTGTCAAAGCAAGAACCCTCCATAAAATAACTAGATTGCATCCTTTTCTTATACTACGCATGCTAAGGAAACGACTTTGTGTCTACAAGGCGTTAAAAACGAGTTGTATAGGGCAGCCCTCTTTTTATAGCACTGGCAATGAAAAAACGCGGTTGACCTAAAGACCTGTAGTCGCACGTTTGTAGTAAAATTCAATAATTTTACCCATCCGGCGCTCTGGGCAGCCGCTTGAAAAAGCGCGAATGTAAAATTTGGAGAAATCAGATCAAATGTTTTTGTAATCTTAAAATTTAAACGGTCATTAGACACGAGAGAAAGAAGCCGTAAGCGCAAGAGGTGTGTAGTTCTTACACTACGAACTTATTGTTGCACATCTGTTATGAATACTAATCAACATAAACCAAATTTGTCATTGTTATAAGCGTCGGTAGTGAGGTAAATGCTTCATTCGGAAGTGACGGAGAATATTAAAAAATGAGCCAGATATTCTTTACCCGCTTACGAAAGGTTGTGTAGCCTCCATGGGATGGTCATAGGATTAGATTCCGGGGAGTGCATGTGATTACAGCAGTGCGGGAGATGTTGGCAAATATTTTCTTGCAGTCCCTGCATTTTTCCCCAGTGATTGCTTTTACCTGGTGGAGCGAAACTAAAACCTCAGAAATGAACTCCCTGCTTATTATGACGCAGTTGTGTATTCTTGGTAGCGTTTGATGAGCAATCATCGGATCTGCCCCCAGATTACCCACACTGCACCGATGCGGGTCTCTGTGTATCGCCAGCGACAATATTTGCGTGCCACCGTGATTCTATTTATTTTTCAAGATAGCCTGCAACGATCACTGAACCGGTAACAGTGTGCTGAATTACTTTACAGTGTTTGGTCTTAGAAATCCAACGAGGCTCATTTGAAACCGGGGTAACTTGCGTTATCTTGCGAATTTCTAAATAAGTCTTGTTCGGGCTCTTGATGCATCTAGTGTGTTTTCTATCTCAAAAATCAGCCATGAAAATGCTAAAACCTTTTGCGTAATTTGCCCTTACAAATCTGTAAAACGAGGAGGAGGAAGTTGAAAGTACACCCAAATAAAAAAATGGGGCTAAGACGTGATATCGATGCCCAGCGTGAGTGACGGGAGTTACAAGCCTATATTTATCTGAGTACATTTGGGTTAATGGAGATGATTTGAATTAAACTGTATTTTTGGTAGGAAATTTTAAAACGAGTAAAGCAATGCGATACGTATTTCCACGCTGGCTGCGCATGTTTTTAGCCGGAATTCCGCTGAAAGATAATGCTTCAGCCTTCCGTGCCCCGCAATTTTTGTTGGTCTTTGAACCTTACCTCTAATGTTGTTTTTGTTTCCTTAAAGGAGCCATGAAGAGAAAACACAAGTTTGGTTCGTTCGAAAGATTGCCTCGTTAGAACCATAACGACACCACTTATAACGCAAACTTCGCTCAAATAAGCTACATAATTAGGAAAAAAGGAAATGACCATGCGACCCACCAGCTCATTTTCCGCAACAGAACCTGTGAAGTCACTTGGGAATGCTCTGCGATTGGCGGAGGCCGGCAAAAGCAAACGCATGTTAGGCAGGGCTTACAGTTTTCATAGCGAGCTAAATGCCCGTGAAACATACTGCACATTCTTTTTATGACAAAGAACGGTGGAGTAAACGGTTGAAGGTCCGAACGAACTCGCAAGCGTGTGCGCCAATGCGTACGAAACTAGCGGCCGGCCGAGCTCGACATCTCGCCATCGCGCAGACGAATTTTCGGGTTCGAGGCTCTTCGGGGCCAACGAACCGTTCCAGCACGCACAGCCGCGACCTTGCTTCATATCGTAATCCCTTCACAGGAGGTTGGCCGTCATATCGCCAACCAGCAAAGGTATAAATAGAAACGAGGGGAGTAAGCAACAGCAAGAAGCGACGAGATAGTGCCAGTCGTCGCGTAAATTTTGAATGGTGTTGGCTTGCTGCTGTCGTTACGAGCTCGTTTCCAGTTTACAACCACTGAAAACTTCAGTTTGTTCGAGTACTTTACAATGAAATTTCGTTGCTGCGTTTTGAAATGCCCATGTAGTACGGGCAAATCGTCGAGGGAGTGCGACATCCCCCCCGGTGAGGACATCTCCTTTCATGTGCTGCCCAACGACGAACCTAGGCGAAGCAAGTGGCTACGTTTTGTGAACTTTGCAAACGGAGGAGAAAGAGAGCTAAAGGAAGTACGAGTGTGCTCGCTTCATTTCCGAGGAAGTGATTACGGCAGGGACCCTTACGTTAGCTCACTCCTGGGACATGCTGGCGCTCGTCGCCGACTTCGTCAAACCTTGGGGAAAAAATGCCGTAAACACCGCGCATTGACGCTCGTATCTTTCTGGTCGAAGCAGAGAGCTCGCGCGAACGGCTTTCCATACACGACACCGGCCAACTGGCATTAGTGATACTGCTACTGAAATTGAACTATTATTAACCGTAATCAAAATACGGCACATGCATACCAGTCTATATTCGTCCGTCGCGACGGGGCTGACGAGGCAGCGGTGCCGACGGCTGGGCGTTCGTCTGTTGTGGCTATCGCGGAATGGTCGCTTTCCCGTCCACCGCGTATCCCACAACTCTTGCCGCTCGTGCACAGCGTTTTTGTGGTGTGAGGTTGTTAAATGCAAGCCCGAGCTCCTCGGCGAGAGTTTTGTTCTCCGGATCAGGCGATTCCATGACTAGGGCTGCGGGTGCACTAGGTTTTACTAGCATTTGTAAAATGGCCGCCGTCTCGGTGGACTCCCGCGTGTGGGTGCTATTTGGAGTCGACATACTAAGTATCTGTTTCATGGACCGGCTCTATGACGCCATTGTACACGTCACGGAATGTTCAATTTTAGCGGGAGATTTAAAATTTTGGCTTAAATTGCCTTATTTCTCAGTGAATAAAGCATCATTTGCTTCCGGGAAAGCGCTTGGGGTACTATGAAACACCTAATCTTTCGAATAAAGCAAACTTTTGTTTTCTCTTCATGGCTCCTTTAAGCCATGAAGTGTACTTCCAGCCATTTGGGTTGGGATTGATTGTAGTGTTTAATGAGCCGACGCACCGCACGAAACGAGGCGCGCCGTAGTGGAGGGCTCCGGATTAATTTGGACCAGCTGGGGTTCTTTACGCGCGCCGAAATCTCATATATACAGGCGTGTTTGCTTATCGCCTCCATCAAAAAAGCGGCTGCCGCGGCCGGTAATCGAACCCGCGACCCGTGTTCAGCAGCGAAACGCCTTAGCCACTGATCCACCGCGGCGTGTGCCCTTTCTGTTGTGTCGCATTTTAAGAGCTTACCAACCATCTTTATATACAGCTGGCAGCTACTCCACGCTTATTTTTAAACCATTGAGGTTTTTAGCTCAGCTAGTGTAAACATTTTTTACGCCATTGTTGCAATTAAAAAAATTGTGGTTTGTGGAAGATACAGTCGAACCGCGCTGATACGTCCCCCTGTCTTATGACGACCCGGTTCATACAACGGAAGCCAGCGGTCCCGCTACACTCCTCTGTCAGGTATGCGGTGGCTATCCGGACAATGAACATACATATTGGCGCTGTGTACGGGCGACCTCGTCTTCCACATTTCTTTCGACCAACCCCTTCCCCCCTGATATTCCCTACTCGTGGTCTAGCTGGGCCGCTCCCCCTGAAAACCTACGGGCAGCCCTGTGGTCCCTCTTGGCTGCCCACATTGAAACTCTTTGTGCACCTCCGCCAAGCCCACCACCGTCGGAGGACCGTAAAACACCCCCTTCCTCCGTGGACTGATAACTCCGCGGCTCGGACTTGAGCTGCCTAATAAAGTTTCATCTCTCTCTCTCTCTCCTCATAGAAATATTGTATTAAGACCCACGAAAATACGACGTTCGGGTGCAAGTGGTCTGTTTCATGCGACGCACCCTGGCGGGGATGAAACGGCGTTTTCTTATCTTACACAATCGCCGCCTCGTCCCGACCTTTCTTAATTATTAACCTTCGTTTAACCCTGCTTGGTAGGCGAGGGGCCGCAGGCAAGGTGACGCAAGCAAGCAGACGGGCACTGACGCGCGGGAGTTAACCAACGCGCCAACCGCGAGAAGTACTAGTTTAGACAAGTGGCCGGTACGACCACCAATTTGAAGCTACCATCGAGCCGACGAACGTAACAACACATACTACGCAACCCGACACCCGCTTTCTTCGCACGGTGGATTCAAGTTACTCTCTTTCGCGATGCGCTCTGGCCCCCTCTCTGCTCTCCTGCTCAGTCTCCTCCAAAGCCACTTTGTCGTTCCGCTCCTGTCTCGTAGTATTGTTCGTTTCTCTGGGACTTGGCAGTTGCATACTCTCGCCTTTACCCCTCTCAATTTGGTCGACCAAGTCGGCCTTACAAGTGCGCGTACGAGGCGCGGGGCTGGCGGGGTATCAATAGCGTCGGATGGCACGGGGGTCACGTAGCCCATGGTGCATGTCTGGCGGGCTAGCGATTACGCCGTGGAGGCGACCTAGCGACACAAAATAGTCGTTTTATTTTTAGAAACTTTAGATTTCTTTTAGGGGTTCACAGAGTACGCGAGAATACACTAAATATAGTACTTTAAATAAATTCTCAGCCCACCTGTCCTGGGAGGCTGTGTGTCAGGGCGGCATTTACCCGTACCCGGATCGTACGACCCCCGGTCTTACGACGCTTTCGCGCGGCCACTTGAAAGTTTTATTATCGGGTATTCCAATGTATCACATTTAGAAGTGGCCCCAAACCATGTTGTGAAGCTGGTTGGAAAGCAAAGACACTGATCGGACGCCAGGACATGCGTTTGAAGGGGGTACACGCAGCCTAAATGTGAGAAAGAAAACAAGCTCACAAACTTTTAATTCGCGATTTCCCTAGAAAAAAAAGTAAGTACCACTGTCTTCTCATCTAGTACCGTTAGTGAAGCTGTACCCGTCACTTCTCACAATCAACGTGATTAAACAATTAAGATTTGTCGAATAAAAGTCTACTTCCCAGTTGTCATAGCTTGAGTGCGATATGTACTCATCGGGTACGGCATTTTCTGCATGTACGCCGGCCCCGGTTGCAGTGGTTGTTATATGTTATAACGCAGTGTCTTATATTTATGCAGGACACCAACAGTGATAAGCATTCCTATGGTTATATATGCGTTTGTTCCAGAGCGCAGACATCGCGCAAGCTCTACCGCGATAGAAACATTAACACACGACTTAAGCTGTCTGTTGTACCCACCCGCCTCCGGCAAGAGCCGATGTTTAGAAGGAGGGCAAAAATTCCACAATTGGGTACAGCTCCTCGTTAAACTACTTATGGAAAGGTGTATCTAAGTCAACATATATTATGAGCATTGGTAGCTGACCCAGCCTAGCATCTCAAGGAGTAGCGGTAGTACAACCTTAGTACAAGTAACGATAATTTTCGAAACAAAATAAATAAAGAAATTTTTCTAGTGTGCTTGGTCTTGGTATGTTTATATCATTGTGTTGAAAAACCGGGGACATCATTCCAGCTGACAAAAGTGCTGTATCTTGTCACCCTGCATGTTGTCACACGAGTTCATAATACCTATTTTCTGATGTATTTTTTCCCAATTCCAATATAACAAGCCACATTTAAAGTTAGAAGGCAATATCATTTGTGTACACGCACTTGTGGCTATCTGTTGCACACCTTGTTTTGCAACATTACCTCTTAAATAGCCGCATAGTCCACAGAACATTGGCGGTGCTAACCGAAAAGCACATCCAAGCCTACTGCATAACACGGATGTTGATTTCTAAGTCTATCTACTTTGAACACGAACCAGTTTTACGTGCACCATTATAAACCAGAATTTTAGAATAGCATGGTTTTTTTAAAAAAGCAGACACGACGTCAACAAATCCAGTGCCTGAGAGCCTGCTGTAGGCTTATAGTTAAGCGAATGTTTTTCTAAATGTTTGTTTGTTACTGCGGTATATCTTTACGTATGACTGGGAGTAATAGCTGAGATGTGTATTTGCAATTAGGTATCCGTATTTGTTATCGGAATCTTTTGCTTGTGGAGATGTGCATAACATCAATTTCGAAAATATCTGAAGTAACAAAAAACAACGAACCTCATAACTAGAAAGTATTGTGCATATATCAGACGACGTACCTAGAAATGCAATACAACAATGCAGAGTAGCGTGTATGGTCTTTTTCCTCCAGAATGGCCAAACCGTGTCAAAATGTATCGAGAGTTCAGGTGCCGCTTCTACTAAATACGAAGATGGTACACCTTGCTTCGTAAGTGCCCAATTGCTTTATTTTGACCTAACCCTCTAGCGCAATACTTAACCCAATTTCAGCGTATGCTAAAAGGGTGTTCAGATTAATTTTGAAGTTGTGTGGTATAACCTATAACAAAGATTTCATTGTTGAAAAATAGATCATGTTGTTTACCATAAATTGGAGCAACCAGTGTTCAGGCTATAGTAAGGAACCCCTAACACTTGGCTAAATTAGCGACAAAGTTTTACCAGTGAATATGGGCAGACGAGCGTATAAAAAACTGAACTATAAAGATGCACTTTGCTTTTCTTGGGTTTGCCACGACGTCCTTTAAATTTGGGTTTGCCACGATGCCCTTCTTAACTTGCGGTGCATAAAATTGAGGTTTTGCAGGATGAATTTTGCAGATGCCTTACTTAGAACACCACGTCGTTTGTCCTGTCTTTTCCAATTTCGTTACTTTTTATCATTGAAAAAGGGTTTAAGTCGCAAACCTAAATGTTTGAAAATCGACATTTCCCTGTGGAAACTCAAAGCTATGTCACTTATTTTGAGCCTTGAAACGGCACAATTGTAATTATTGCGTCTCAAAAATAACGGAAGTTTTGATTCTCAATGCTTCCTTCTCGTTTGACAACCCCCAAAATATTTACGTTGGTTATACTGCAAAAATAATTGAAATATTTTTGATTAAAAAAACTAATAAGGAATATACCACCAAAATAATTTGGATGGATTTCTTGCGACTTTTTTAATAGAAATTGTTGACAAGCCAAAGTTAGTCGTAACCTCCTCCAAAATTTTGTAAAAGCAGTATGTGTAGAACAATTCTCTAGATAACATGGTATTGAGACAATAAAGTTTTGTTATTTTCTTTGCAATATTAATAATTGCAGTGCAGCCCCACATCAGTGCAAGAGCTTAATTGTCTTTTAAAAATTGTGGCAGCGTTTATGATTGTTACCAAAAATTTGTTTTGTTTGGAGTGTTCCATCAGCAGCAATTTTTTTAAATCATTGTAAAAAAACGTTCCTGGAATAAACCTATTGAGCCTATATCATCCTATTTCTTGTAGCTTTTGCCACAGTACTGCCGTTTACTGACTGTGGTATGACTCCCCTAGTACCGGCGCAAACGAGCAGGATCTACACCAGGTTCTAAGGGAAATGCGTTTCTTCGTATAGAAAAACAGGCATTGATTTATTCGTATTTTGGTGATTACTCACGTTTCACTGAGCCCCGTTGCTTGAGTTTTCTGGTACTGCTCTGAAGTTTCAACTTACGAATGTAGACCTACAATCCTTAGTTCATAAAGGATAGGTCTCATGTTTTCTATGAATCGGTTTTGGTCAGAAGATAGCTTGTTCGACCCGAATTCGGACTAGCACTATACCTCGATGCTTTTTGTGGGTGGGCAGTGCAGTGGTCGCGAGCCATGGGATGCGAATGCAGTTGCACAAGAAGAGGCTGGCACTCATAATGGGTATCTTTGAAAGTAATGATTCATGCCTTGTGTGTGCCGTGGTAAGAGTTGAAATGGCAGGGGACACCAAATAGACGGTATTCAGGCGTACGCAGTGCGGCGCTGCATTGGGTTCGCAAAATACAGTCGCTAAATCTGCTTTTTGTACAGAGCTATGTTATGACGTCAGCACTGCCCAGGTTTGATCCCTCTTTAAAGGGAAAACGATGGTGTTAAGCAGTGATGGAGAATGCAGGCTGCCTTAGACGTTGGACTTGGCTCATTAGTGCCATGGCACGGTGCGTAGGAGTTTTCAAGGCGGGGTGTGGCCTGGACAGATCCGCAATAATTTATTTGCCGAAAACAGTAAGACTGCAGCCGATTCATTGGGGTCTTATATTAGAACACCGTAATCATGTGCAGGAACCTACACCACCGCAATAAATAAAAATATTGCATGTCATGTGTGGGTGTGTTGATGTAGAAACAAAGAATCAGCAAACAGAATGAGCGTGAATGAGATTTCTGGCTTGGCACTGTATTACCGCTGCAGCACAGATGTACTCCTGTCTGATTGATCCTTTAGGAGGCATTAAAAGGCCACAGGTTGACGAAGCACAGTGTCTCTGATTAGACGAGATACTTGGATAGCCGAAACTCTACAACTTTACACGATTATCACGGTGAAAACAGCGCATCCAAGACGAAGACAGGAAAGGGAAAATGGTGACTTCGGTCACTTCGTCTTGGATGCATTGTTTTCACCATGAACTTTCACAATTTTCCCAGTTCGCCGCAATGGGAAATATTTACACGATTACGTCAAAAGTTATCTCAAGCCTGGGAACTTTCCTCCGCATAGGGTGGCTAGACCAACATAATTTATCAAATATATTTCTTGTTGCATCTCTTTCGTTGGCCACTGAATTGATGCAAAACTTAGGTAATTTTTGGACAGGCTCATGAACAAATCTGTCGCCACCCTAATTTTGCGTTGTTGCGGAAACCTACAAGAAAACACGGGGTGCCCTATTTAATGAATACCGAGGCTCGAAGCAATGACTGCTTTTGTGTATGTTGTTGCGCTTGCTGACGCAGGCACACTGCCTATAAAACTAAATTGGCTCAGCTTTTAGCCCTCCAAACATCCTTTTACCGAAAACATCAGACTTTGCAAACACTTTCTTTTGAACATTCGCGTTCGCTTGAGATCGTGATGCCCACCGCCCGGCTATTGCTGCTGATGACTGGAATATTGTTGTCGGTTGCGCTTAAGGTTGCGCAGAGGGCACTTCACAGGCACGCTATCTATGGTAAGACCAGAGGCGTAAGAGCCTGCGAAGCAGGAATTTCACCATCGCTGTTTTACATGGTAACGCAGCGAGAGGATTGAGCAAATGAGGCAATAATAAATGCGCTGCTTGCGTGCTGGTGCCGAGGGTAAAGTTGGGACACGATAAATATAGACTTCAGAGATGTGGCATAGTAGATGATTTATCATAAAATTGTTGGAACAAGTTCTTGATAAGCAGGCTGGATTTCCTTGATTGAAGATACCTTCTCTACATCCTTACAATTCCTGACAATCCAGTATGGATAATTCAATTTATCTTACTATGTACAAAAATTAAGCCTATAGGATTCAAGAATATGGAACGTAGAACTTCCAATAAAGTGAACCTTTTTAAACTCCTCTATAGGCAGCAGTGGGCGGAAAAGGATCGCGGTACGACAATACAACAGCTTGTACTGCCATTAACACTCCGGTTAGCAGCGGATTAAACCTGCAGGTTGGTGGCAAGCGGGAGATGCATCAAAGACGCCCGGTATGGGACACGCGCGTTTTATTTGAAAAAGACACCATAAACGATGAATTGGACGTGGCACACAAACCACTGAAGGCATACAAAATGCAAAAAGTGCCGCTATACTTCTGCCGCACAATGCCTGGAAGGGCGATACTTGCCGGTCGGGGTTCTCCGTGTGCGTTGGATCGGTGAGGGTCGCTGTTAGCGGCACCGCCGTGCTGAGGGCCCCATGAGAGTGCTTAATCACTCGTGTTCGCCGACCAGCCTCCTTGTCCAGCTCGAGTAGCCTTGCTACGGTTTCATAACAACAAGGGCTCTCTTGCAAGGGCTCTTCCTCCACTTCTCTGCCATGGTCCCTGGCGTTTTGGCAGCAGCCTTCTTTTTCGAGCCCCCTCACGGACCAGCTCTTCCTTCCTTCCAGTGTTCCTAAGCCCGGGCGAAGCGCCATACATAATAATGACGGTCACCTGGTGGCATACTTCCCGATTATGCTTTCGGTGATAGTGATGGCAAGTGCACGCCGCTCATCACGACTCAAAGTCGAAAAAATTAAGAAGTTGTTTCGTCGAAAACAACTTTACAGTTTATAAAGGCGGAAAGACAGTACTGCGAGGAGCATTTGCGCCACATCACCCGACAACTTTAAGCGACAATGATCCAAGAACGATGTTAAGATAGCATCAACAAGCACCCACAACAAAGTGCCTTTCACGCAACCAGTAAACCGACACACAACGTATTGCAGGTGATTGGTCAAAGTGGGTGTTGAGTGCAATTATATAAGACCGTCGTTTCTTGGTGGTTAAAGTGAATTGCGGGGCTTGAGACAATAAACATTTATTTGACGATGTGCGATTGCTGATTTAACCATACGTTTTCCCCAAAGGACTAGCATGAGCTCTGGTCAAGTAATATGGTGTCGATACGTCCTGCGGCCCTTTCCATACGTTGATAGCGAAAGCTCTGATGCGCCCTTCTTAAAATAGCACCACCGAGGCGTGTGGGAGCTAGTAGACTTCTTATTCTCTCATTTGAATATGGTTCATTGTTGAATACCATTTACGAAACCCTGCTTTTTTAGTAGATTGACTGAAATTTAGGGTGGCAAAAATGTGGTAGCAATTATCTTGGTAAGTACGTTGTAGACGGCTGACAGTAGTCTGATTCACCTGTAATTTTTCAAGTCCTTCATGTGACCTTTCTTATCGATTAAGATGATTTTCGCGTACTTTTAAGACTTCCGCACACTCAAAGTCATTAGGAATTGCGTTTACAAGTTTACCAGTTTTTCAAGTACAATTGGCCCGCCATCCTTCAACGGGTCTGCTGTTACCTGATCCCCACAAGGTGCTTTGCCCCCTTGCATTTCATTTAAAGCCTTCTTTACTTCTTTTGTCGTTACTAGTGGGATGTCCATGTTGTCTGAACTACTTCCTCATTCATATTATCCTGTAAGTCGCGGGTACTGTACAGATCTCTATTGAACTCCTCGGGTACCCTAACTATTTTATACGCAGCTTCTGATGACATTGCCTCGCTTGTCTTTTAAGTGCATACATCTGATTTTCCCCATGCCTAGACACCTATTCAAAGCAATCAGTCTACCTGCATTCATTACAGCATGCTCGATCCTCTTAATATTATACTTCTTAAGTCAGCTGTTCTCTTTCACAACCAACAAAAGCTTCTCAGTTTAAGCTCTTCTGCGTTTGTGGCCCTAAATAACGTCGAACCAGTCAAACAATAACCGCGGAACACTGCAATAACAATGTCAGTAAAAAAATATTGTCACCGTCTTTTCAGCTCAGTTACCATTGAATAGCAGCATGTATTTATAAGCATAAATATTCCTTGGGTGCACCCCCTATATAAAATGCTTTGTCTTATTTTACATAAAGATTGTACAAGCGATCACAAACGCCTTTCCTATTGTAGGCATGCATTATTCCTCGGTTGGAGTCTGGGGTTTTCTTCTGTTGAAACATATCATGAAAATTGATGTAGATGAAATAGATGCAAGAGAGGCTTTAATAGTAATGTAGGTAGAGACTAAAATTTAGTTTATTCGAATTCAATTGCGTTCTGGTTTGGGGAAATACCAAAGAATTTGGAATGCTTGGTATATTACTTTGAACTAGCCTTAACTTTTCGTATGCAGAGGTGAATTGGTGATGTTTTACAAGGGGTATAAGGGAATCCCACATATCTTGCCATAGACTATGTCACATGCTCGGTGCAAGTGTCACTCAATTAAGGTAAACCCCACCTTAGATGCTGGGAATCAAGTAATCAGGTCACGTTGGTAATGCTGAAAGCCATAGCTGGTAAACCATCAATATTAGAAATCTTGAAGCATTTCCTGCTCTAACCAATAAAAAAAGGAGATGCTGAAGCTTGGTAGCTGCTTGCAGTAGTGTAACCTTGAGCCTGTTTTGCTAACAACTAGATAATTTATCTGGCTCGCAAAGAGAGTACACGGACTTTATCTGAACCTAAAAAGGTTTGTTCAATCTTATCCGTTGATATTGTGGCTGAGAATTCCGTTGATGAATATCAACGTTTAATGCAATGACGCAAACTAAATGCTGCCAAATCTAAAAAGTCAACAGGGTAAAAAATGCTTAACTGCAATGTGTGAAGTCAGTCATTTCAAACGTATTTGTTCGGATCACACTCTGTTATTCCATAATTAGAACCACTTCAATCTTTGCTGGTTTTGTAGTCCTCAAACTGTAAATAGGTCTACTGTCAGCAGAGTGTACCGGTCGTGCCTGAAACATTGTTGCACCCACTCTGCTTTGCACCTGTGGCCAACATTACTGATAAGTGAAAAGCAAGGGCGAGGTATTTTTTTTAAGATATGAAGCTTTCTGACCTGCTTTAGACAAGTATATGCAGCAAAAGCCTACCGACAAGGGTCCCAACGTCAGTGGCTGTACCGCGAGCATTAACTGTACGGAGACCGGGACTCTGTACCGTTGTTCATACAGTTATAGTTAGTGCAGTTATCAGAACAGAGATAAGGGCCACGTTTATTAAAATAGCGGCTGTGCCATTGTTGGATTCAACAGGCCAATAACGATTTGCGTCCTATTTTGTGGAGTTTGGATTTTCTGCACAACATTGTAATCGGGGATTGTAAGATAGCTGTTGAGGGCCACGATATTTATGCTGCTTCTGGACTCCCACTGGCGGACAGTAATTTATGAAGAGGGTAATGCAAAAATAAGCAATATGTATCTTTAAATACAAAACATCCATTTCATAGGGGTGGTTTTAAACACGATTGCGTGTCACCGGACCTGTCTGATTCTTATAAAGAAATTAACGGGGGGGGGGGGGGAATCAACTATGTCTAGTTTCCGATTCTGCTTCATACTGGAGGTGATGTGATGAATAATTAAACAGGTGGTGTGTATTTATTTTAATTTTAACGACATTGCTACAGGAACCGACGCGCGTCGCTGTGAATTTTTAACTTCTCACATTATGGAGGTTTTAACTCAACGTGGCTGTGCATTTCGTTGTGCTACTTACGCACACGTGGCTATTCACGGAAGCACAGATGGCGTTGAAATGCCGTGGCGCTCGAAGTGTAGTAGTGTGGTAAACCACTTGTACATGATAGTTGTGCAGGCTTGGTGCGGATTCCGTCAGTAGGCCTCTCCTCACTGTACATACGGAACATGGTGCTTCACTGGGGTATTCTTATAACGGTGATGGTAGGTATCTTAAGAGCATATAAATTGTAGATACACCATTAATGTGCTATCCTCGAGGCGACAGGAATCATTTAAACACAGTGGTTGGCAACACACGTAGTTCAGCAGAAAGTGTCTTAGGCTTCAGAAAGCCGATCTCGCAACCACTAGCATAGACCCACCTAAGATATTGCTGCGAACCATGTATGGGTTTGTTTATTGTTTGGTTTTACTGCCCGGCCTCGCATGGCTCTGTCATCTGTGTCCCACGCAAAGCGCGGTTTCCGTTCTTTGTTTTTATGCCACACGGGCTATAACATTCAGATAAGCAAACTGTTTCCTCTTAACGTCCCTAGCACACAATAATCTTCTATGATTTACAATGTTGTGGATGTGAATCGATGGTTCCAGAAACACTCGCGCCGTAAGATAAAAGCCTGCAGAGCAGACGCCACGGCATTCGAATCGCCGACACCAGTCAACGCACGTCACTTTGTTGATTGCTGTTTCGCCGCCTGTGTATTCTTTGAGTTGTTACGGGAGCACAAGTTCGCTCCAATAAACTTGTTGTTTCTTCAAGACAGCTGCGTCGTCTTTGGCTACGTGACAATATTAAGCTGTCGCTCCTTCTAAGCTCCCATGGAATTCTCAGGCATATCAAGATAGTACAGCTCTGGACGCTCCAGCTGTAGTCACCGAAGACCTTTTGGCTTATAGAAACTTGCCTGTTTCTCCTAGTTGATGTTTAGATTGGCATGAGTAGCGCGGGCTGTTATTATATAGCGAAACTGAACTATTCCTTGAGAACTTCTCATTGGACTGAGCGAAGAACCGGCAGTTCTATCGGTCGGCTAAATGATACAGTTAAGTGCTATCTCCCAAGTAACAATATCCGTGAATTCTGTGCAGTAAATGCAATTGATGTACAAATGACTCCTTTTGACAATGCAACACGTCGCAGTGCTTTTTTCAGCCTACCCGAAGGCACGCGGACCACCCAGCCGCGACAATCTCAGTCCCATTTGCTTCGGGGCATCGTCCACGTTATAACAGGGAAGACACCGGGATCATGGCCCGGTCATGCCACCTCTAGTTGATTAGGTGTTCTAGTCACGAGCCCTAAAGAAACGACGCTACGATGTGGTTGTGCGAAAGTTTACAGAAAGAGTAGTGGTTTTACCACAATGTAAACCAGCGGAAAAGAACAACTTGCTGTTTGACGAATTGAACAGTTATCCGCGGCGATTGTTATTCCTATAACAAGAATAAGGGTAAGGACTTTATAGAGCCTTTTTACTGCGAAATAACTAAGCAATTTTACCAGTACTTTATAATCACTTCTGACGTAACCCTGTGCTTTCCCTTTCTTGTTCCCTTTTTCAATATATTTTAAATCCAATCCGCATATTGAAAAGTAGGCAGACACTGTTGTAGCCGAATGAATAAAATATGTACACATGAGCATATTGCGTTCTCTCGTTCACATTGTTGTTTGTGATCAAAGACAATTCTGGGAAAGGCGAGGGACGCCCGATTACAGCAGCACCACCTTCCAATATAGCTTTTGATGTCCTCTGAGGGTATGAAATCGCTCTGAGGACATGCTTTAGCTAGGAAATCTGAAAGTGGCTTGGTAAACTTGAACATTTTAGCATTGGTATGGGTTATCTGATTATGTGTAATTGTTGACTCAAGGCCGATGACTGCACCGATACACTGGTAAGGTAGTGGATTGGATGTTTTGGAAAAATACGTATCGTACATGTGTGCCGGCCCGCGAGAATGAGTGTTCATGTAAATTGGTGAACCTTTATGGTAATGGTGCCTTCAGTTGTTCGAAAACAATAAAGGCAATTTTTTCATATTCTTCTAAACAAAACGGACAGCAAAGCAGTGTTGATTGTGACGAGGTATGATAGATGTAATATTGTCAAATATTGCTTGATAGGGCTGGTGTAGCCTACCTCATGAATGAAGTTACGTGATTCCGATTTCTCATCGGAGTAGTACAGGGATACGCGCACGAGGCTTCCAAACTGCAAACAAGGTTGCATCTTCCAAGAAAACACGATGACTCGCCACTGCAAGTGACGCACCGAAGCACGTTAAAAACACATCGCATAGTGTACCGTTCGCAATAAGAAACACAGGGATATTTCCTTTAAATTTCGCATAAGAAACAATTCGATGCACGGTTTCCCTTCAGGCGCAGAATTCATACTTTTCTTTTTTTGGCATTATCTATAGTATCGCAGACCATCCCAGCCCACGCAGAAAAGGAGCGTTAAGTGACATTGGCTTTACAGTTCGTGTGTCTCCCGCAGGCCCCAATGATTAATTAGTTGGCCGAGATTACGAAACAACGAAATGATTATTTTATTGCCCACAAGGTGGCGACTTCGACAAATAAATGTTTCATACATTTGGATAACTGTTGCAGTGGCAACAAACGCACATATTCCTAGTAAACATCCTTTCCCTCGATTTTAAAAAAGACGCGCTCTAATTCATTCCACAGCTATGAAAGGTGCAGGAAACTTTCTTTTTCTTCTGCGTGTAATGTCTTCGAATCGTCATCCAACAGAAGTATCAATTTTGGGAAGAACGCTTTTAAACACGCGAGTAGTAATTAACTATTGTAACTTCGTTTTTTAGCACAGAAATACCAAGGGTAATTACCCAAGGGCAACTATGCGCGCCGCATAGAAAATACACTAACTGTTGTTTCAATGTGTGACGGCATGGACAATAAAAACTCAGAGAAAATTTCTGGGCACGACCTTCTCCTCCAGCCTAACAAAATGTAAATAAAATCGTCACTCTCATGTTAGCTTAGTGTATGGTAATAAGAATATTACATTGTTAGACTCACTTCTAGCGCCGTAGGACTTTGGGAAAGTCATAGCTCTGAAATATAAAGATTGCTCCAGAGACAGTGGAACAGCTTGTCGCAAAATACTTATTGCCAGTGCAATACGAACCGGTATGTAAGGTCCCCTCATGACGTCAGTGGCCAGGCGCCCACGCCACGCGCGTGAAAGGAAAGATCCCCACTACTCGGTCCAGCGGCGCAGCACTGCCGACACTGCGCCGTGGTCGACGCCAATTCGACGTGGCAGGTTCGGGAGCCGGCTTGTCTGGACGGAGGATTGCCGCGGGGATAGTCCGCCTTTGGGAAAGCAGATGGCGCGCTAAGTCCCCAGAATTGTTGACATATCGGACAACAGGGGGGGGGGGGCGGCGGGGAAGGGGGCGTGATCGTCGCCTTACCGCGTGGCGCGGCGAGACACAATTCTTACGCGCCCTTGTCGGCACGGCGTACAGCCACCGCTTTTCACCCCCACCCCTTGCCGACGCATGACTGCTCGCCCTCATGCCGGGTTTTGACGCGGAGGTGGTGGCGCCTTATTGAATATTCCGAAGAAGGTGGAGTGTCAGATGTCTACGTGAATTTGGGCCCTCCCTAACGCGTGTACGAAAGCTAGAGGGGCGTGTCCGAGATTGAGTAATACCGAAGTGTTATAAGGCCGATCGTGGGGCCGCGGGACAGCGTTCTTGTCTGAGCTCTCAGCTAGGCAGTTCCCAGCGAGACAAGGTGTCTCGATCGCTAAAAGTAGGTTGGGATTAGTGAGGCCCCCTGATGATAGGTTACGATCGCGCCGGAAGTTTAGGGTACAGCTATGTACCGGGCATCTAGACGGGTCCTGACGCGGTAACAGTCCCCGCCGTCGCTCGTGCGGATTGCGCATGCTAGGAGCATAGGAGAGAAAGTTATACGGAGTTGAGAAGCTCGAATGACTTGTACTCACTTGGAGCTAGTGTCTAGCTGAAGTTCGAAGTTTCTAAGTTTTTATTACTCATGTACCCAATTATCCTACTGTACATAGCTGTATATAAATTCTTCTTTTCACTTTATCAACTACAAATACACACGCCTCGACTTCGTCCATTCGGTCGCCATCTCCGAGAACCTAAACACAAGCGCCGTGCGAGCCTCCTGCCAAATCAAGCGGATTCCTGATCGCTACCGGACTTCGGGGAAACGAACAACACCAATCTTTACTCGGTATAAAATCAAATATAAAGAAAGCGAATAAGCATTGAATCAGTGTGTTGTTCGCTGACGAGAAATGCATTTAAAACTCCAAAATATTACTTGGACTCGTAACATACCAGTAATGATGGAAAACAAGTAAAAATATTTTCCGGACTGAAGTGCGCACTCGCGTTAGATAACACGTTCCGAGAATAATATTGTCAAAATTAGGTAACGCTGTAGAAGAAAAGACTATAAAAAGGTTTCTTAGTTTGCGACCTTGGTTTTATGAAAGGTCACTCCTGCAAAAGGTCTCCTTCTTGTACATTCCTTCAGCTATACGTGCATTGAATATTACCTATTGGCTTGTTTTATACCCCTCACTATGTATTCGTGTTGTTTCGGTTAACGAAAACAATTTTGTTTTCCCCAGTAATTATTGTACGATGAAATTATAGGCTCCTCACTAGTGAAGAAAAACCGATAAGCATGTAACCTGCCTTGCATTGGAAAGGCATAAACATTTGTGTGCATTTTCACGTAACGGTGATACTGGAGTGGCACCGGGAGTGTCTCTCTCATGTATTGCTAGACACGTTTTCCAAGAACTTTGTGCCCCGAAGAAATTTGTTTTTAATGAAAACCACTTCCGTAATTCAAAGAGAAGGCTACTTTTAATGTTAGCAGCCTTGAACAGAGGTCCAAGATTAATACCTACAAATAGGGCTACCCCTATGCCCCTGAACAGCGTATTTTATTGTATTAGGCTTAACACCACTTTATTTAAAAACACTTACATAGAAAAAACTTTTAGGATATTCCAAGTAATTCTGAATTCCAATTTTCAGAATGGCATAACCAGTAAACAAGGTACATGCTCTGACGGAACATGCAAAACTACATAAAAATTGTTGTACAGCCCACGCGCATCTGCGGGACGGCAATTACCAGGAAATAAAGTTTCCTTCACCACCTATTGTAGCAGGACTGTTTGTATGTCAAAACCAAGCATTCCATGCAACCACAATATTTCAACTACAGTAGAACCCCGATAATACGACTTTTAAGGAACCACGCGAAAGGTTTGTATAACCGGGGCGTCCTGTGAGCAGGATACGTGCAACTGCCGGCTATGGACAGTCTCACACGACAGGTCCTTTAAGAAATTATTCAAATACAATATTTAGCGTGCTCTCGCGTGATTTAGAAACCCAAATCTGTAACGTAAAGTTTCTTTCAAAAAAATTGTCTCCAATGTTACCTTTGTGCTTCCCAATCATACCAATTTAAACTAGTTAGTTTAGTAAGTTTGAGTATTGCGAGAAAGGTTAGGGAGAATTTTAATCGGTATTTATAAGGAGCAGTTGCTCATTTCGGCTTTTGCAATGCGTGTTAAAACACAACCGAATAGGTATTCACCAATTTAGAAAACAGAGTCCCATTCCTCGCAAGCACTGTCGGAAAGGGGGCGTTTTTCTAGCAGCCAGATGTCTTTATGTGGTCTCTATGTTTTGTTTTTCGTACTTGCAAACCAGTGCTTAACGCATTTTCGCCGTATGACCACTCAATTTTATGGAGTCCGGGTTACCCAGGAGGTGCTGTCGAAGAAGTTATTCAAGCTGTGCCAAGGAAGCGCGCATTGGACGCGAAGCACGCCAGAGCAAGCGAAAAACAACCGTCGCTAAAGCATACGACAAGGCCTTCCCCCCAACGCACATGCTGCCCCGAATACCCAGCTGCGCGCGGGGAACGTTGGGTAATAGCGCCCTATATCCGCGCCATCTACACTGTGCTCCGGGAGTGAAAACCACCCTTCTGAGTTTCGGAGTTCGGAGTTTCTTGTCCCACAAGCCACGAACGAATCGTTGGCTGGTAGAGGTAGAAATCTTTGCTTTAATAAAACGCATATTGTGTGCACCCCTCCCCTCAACGGCGCCGACGCTAGCCCGCCAACAATGCACCACGGGATACGCGATCAAGGTACCATTCAGCTCTATTTATAGCCCACCAGCCCTGCGCCTCACACGCGAGAGATAAAGGCCGACGTGATCGAGCAAAGTGAGAGGGAAAAAGGTGAGAGTGTGAAAGGGCCGCGGCCAAGGGAAACGAACGATAGTACCAGGCGACAACGGAAAGGTTGTTTGATTGATTGTGGTTTTTGACGTGGCGACGCAACGCACGTGATGAGGCGCGCCGTAGTGGACATCTCCAGATTAATTTTCACCATCTGGGTATCATTGACGTGCGCCGAAACCCTGTACACACGAGCGTTTTTGCTTTTCGCCTCCATCAGAAAAGCGACAGCCGCGTCCGGGAATCGAACCTTAGTCACTCATCTACCGCGGCGGGTACGGCGACGGAAAGAAACTGGCAAAGAAGCAGGGAGACAACGCGGCTTTCAAAGGCGCTGCTAAGCAGAGAGCAGGAGGATTGTCATTAAAGGAAGAAACGTGGATTTACTAGCGCAGAAAAACGGGTGTTCCGTCATCGCCGTAAGGTTGCATCGTATATGTTTCCTTGTTCATCAGCTCCTTGGATGGTCGGCTCGATGGCAGCTCCACATTCGAGGTCGGCCAGCCACTTGGACTTTGACTAATCGCGGATAGCGCGTTGGCGTTCTGGTGCCACGTGGGCCCGTAGAAGATAAACTCCCTCCCGCCAGTACCCGCCTGCTTGCTTACGTCTGTTCATCAAGTGGTGTAGGCAACCTGCGGACCTTTACAGAATACAGGTGGAGACTAGGCGGGGAAACTGTGTAAAAGATGAGAAAAACTCTGGTTTATCCCCTTCAGTGTACGTCTCAAGAAGCTGACTGCGTGCACCCGGGCGTTGTATCATCTTGGTTTTCAGTGCATTCTTTTTGTGGGGAGTTTGCCGGGTCCACGATGATCTGTCGTAAGAATCGGGTCGTCGTAAATCCGGGGGACGTATCAGCGAGCTACGACTGTCATCATCATCACCAGCCTATCTACGCCCACTGCAGGGCAAAGGCCTCTCCCATTATTCTCCACTTACCTCGGTCCTATGCCAACTGTGACCAATTTATCTCCGCAAACTTCTTGATCACATCTGCCCATCAAATTTTCTGCCGCCCCCTGCAAATCTTTCCTTCTCTAGGGATCCACTTTGTTGCCCTTAATGACCAGCGGTAATCTTGCCTTCGCATTACATGCCCTGCCCACGTCTATTTCTTCTTCCTAATTTCTACAAATATGTCTTTAACATCAGTTTGCTCCCTGACCCACTCCGCTCTCCTCTTGTCCCTTAATGTTACACCTATTATTTTCCGCTCCATTGCCCGCTGAGCCGTTCTCAATTTAAATTGAACTCTCTTAGTGAGCCTCCAAGTTTCTGCCCATAGGTGAGTACCGGTAAGATGCAGCTGTCAAACTTTCTTCTTCAGCGACAATGGTAGGCTGCTATTCATTATCTGAGAACGTCTTCCATATGCACCCCACCCCATTATGATACTTCTAATTATCTCAGCCTCATGGTTGGGATCTGGGGACACAACTTGGCCTAAGTAGATATATTCGCTTACCACTTCCACTACATCGCCACCTATGCCAAACTTCTGTGCTGTCCCGAGGTTATTGATCATTACTTTAGTTATCTGCATATTACTTTTTAGGCCCACGGTTCTACTTAGTTCGCACAGTGAGGAAAGCTTGCTTTGCAATTCGTCGCCCGAGTTACTTAGCAGGGCAACGTCATCAGCAAATCTGAGGTTCCTGAGGTATTCTCCATTAACCCTTACTCCCACCTGTTCCCAATCCAACCTACTGAATACTTCTTGTAATCATGCTGTGAATAACATTGGAGAGATTGTGTCTCCTTGTCTGATACCCTTCCTTATAGGTATTTTACTGCTATGGAGGATGAGGGTAGCTCTATGGAGGTAGATGTCCCTATGGAGGATGATGGTAGCTGTAGACCCATTATAGATATCCTCTAGTATTCTTACATAATGCTCATCTACCCCTGATTCCGTAACGCCTGAATGACCGCTAGGGTTTCGACTGAGTCAAATGCTTTCTCATATTCTATGAAGGCTATATATAGGGGTTCAGTATACTGAGCGCACTTCTCTATCACCTGATTGATCGTGTGAATAGGGTCCATTGTTGAATAACCTTTACGGAACTATGCTTGTTCTTTAGGTTGACTGAAATCTAAGGTTGAAGAAATTCGGTTAGCGATTACCTTGGTAAATACCTTGTAGACGACTGACAGTAAGCTGATCGGCCTGTAATTTTTCAAGTCCTTCATGTCGCCTTTCTTATGGATTAGGATGATGTTGGCGTTCTTCCAAGATTCCGGTACCATTGCGGTATTAGGCATTGCGTATACAGGTTTGCCAGTTTTTCAAGTACAATTCCACCGCCATCCTTCAAGAGGTCTGCTGTTATCTGATCCTCACCAGGTGCTTTGCCCGCTTTCATTTCTTTCAAAGCCTTCTTTACTTCTTCGGTTGTTACTGGTGGGATGTCTATCTCCTCTGAACTACTGTCTGGTTCGGCATTATCCTGTATGTCCCGGCTACTGTACAGATCCCTATAGAGCTCCTCGGCCACTGTGAATATTTTGTCCCTATTTGTGATGACATTGCTTGCTTATCCTTAAGTGCATACAACTGATTTTTCCCCACGCCAAGACGTCTCTTCACTGCTTTCAGGCTACCTCCGTTCTTTACAGCATATTCGATCCTCTCCATATTACACTTCCGTATGTCAGCTGTCTTACGCTTATTGATTAACTTCGAGAGCTCGGCTAGTTCTATTCTGTCAGCTGCGGTAGAGAGTCTCATAGTTTGCCGTTTCCCGATTAGATCTTTCGTCTCCTGTGAAGGTTTACTAGTATCCTGTCTAGCCATAGTGCCCCCGACTTCTACTGCACACTCCGTGATAATGCGTGTAAGGTTGTCGCTGGCTTCCTGTGTCGTAAGCTTGGCTTCCTCGTTAAGTCCGGAATATCGGTTCTGTAGCGCGATCCTGAATTCTTCTACGTTACGTCTTACTGTGAGCTCATTTATCGGCTTCTTTCGTACTAGCTTGCAGTGGTCCCTCCTCAAATCTAGCCTAATTCGAGATGTTACCATACAGTGGTCAATACACCTTACCCTTCCGAGCACTTCCACATCCTGCACGACGCCAGGGTTATCGCATAATATGAAGTCTATTTCATTTTTGTGCTCCCCATTCGGGCTCCTCCAGGTCCACTTCCTACTCTCCCGTTTACGGAAGAAGGTATTCATTATGCGTAGGTTATTCCGTTCTGCAAGCTCAACTAGTAGGTTCCCCCTTGCTATTTCTACAGCCCAGACCATAGTTCCCAACTGCCGTGTCTCCAGCCTGATTCTTGCCTACTTTAGCATTGAAGTCCCCCATAACTACGGTATACTGTGTTTTTACTATAGCCATTGCCGATTCCACATCTTCATAGAGGCGTTCCACTACTCGGTCGTCGTGGCTGGATGTGGGCGCGTAGATCTGCACCACCTTGAGCTTGTACCTCTTATTGATCCCAATTGCAAGACCTGCTGCCCATTCGTTAATGCTATAGTATTCTTCTATGTTGCCAGCTATGCTTTTATTGACTAGAAAATCCCACTCCCAGTTCTCTTCTGTCCTCTAGACCACGGTAACATAAGACGTGTCCATTTTTCAACACCGTGAAGGCTTCGCCTGCCCTCCTAGCCTCGCTAAGCCCTATTACATCCCATATAATGCCCTCTAATTTCTCGAACAATAGCTCGAGACTTGCTTCGCTAGATAAGGTTCGCGCGTTAAACGTTGCCAGGTTCAGATTGCATTGGCGGCCTGTCCGGATCAAGGGATTCTTGGCACCCTCTGCGGCGTCACAGGTCTGACCGCCGCCGTGGTCAGTGGCTTTGCAGCCGCTGGGGACTGAGGGCCGAGGGTTAATTGGTGTATTCATGGGAGGTTGTGGCTGTTACTACACCAGGGTGGCCAATTCTGCTCTGTTGAGGGAGTGCATTACCGGCAATGGTCGCCGGGGTCAGGCCGCACCCCAAGCCCCTTTTGTGCAATTCCATCAATACGCGGATTTTTTTTTAATCCGGTGGGAATTGTCCAGCACCGGGATTCGAACCACGTCCCTTCTGCACGCGAGGTGGGTGTTCTACATCTACGCCATCCACGGCATCGACTGCAGACGGGTATAGAAATCCAATACGTTCACACACAACCAAACATAGGACGACCAATAAGTTTTTATAGTGTACTGGTTTCCTTACTACCGAAAAATGACCGATTTTGCGTGCTCCCAACGATGTTCTTTTTCGCTTCAGCTACTGGGCACATTTGGCATTGCTATGCATAAAATTGTACCCGTACCGACTGCTCTTTCAAACCCGTAAGCGAAGGTTTTTCTAACGATACAATTTTAACGGTTTGTCCTTTTTACTTCCCCCCGCTCCCCCCTCCCCCACGACGATATGGGTTCCCAGGTGCAGTTCTTTGTCTAGTATACTTACGCAAAAAATATCGGGGTCGCTCCCTCTAAAATATGCATTCATGCATACTTTTTGTCTTCTTAGAAAAATGCTCATCACATCAGCGGTAAATAACTAATGAAAAAATCCAGTGCTCTTGAGAAGCCTCGCCCATCGCTTCGCGGCGTTTCTCTTGAATTAGGGCCAGGCTATCTTGACGGAAATACCGCAATACATTTGGCAAAATATGCCCGCCACACATTGTCCATACCCTACACATAAAAGTAAAACCACAGTCGTCTGTTAGTTAAAAGTATATTCTGTTTAAAAATACAGCTCTATGTCAAAAACAAACGTTGCCACCGGGACTTGTCGAAGTCTGAGGCCGTTCATCGGGAGCGTCATCATGAGAACTAAAATCTGACGACCCACATTGTTGGTCCCCGCACGGGGCACCTTGAGCAATCTTGGTGACGGTACTGGCGATACCGCGGACCCCGAGCCCCCAAACATACGCTGGATCCAACCGTGGCAATGTGTTTATAGGTGGAGGGTTAGAAACCATGAACGGTGGCCGTCGGAGCCCAGGTCAAGCTCCGGCGGATGGGCTCCCTGTCTGTTTCACCAGGCAGGGAGCTCCGGGACCTCTTTGGCTACCAGGGTAAGGTCAAAGAAGAAAGTACCCCCGTCTCCCTGCTTTCCAATGTGTCATATGGCATTTTCCAAACCCCCCCCCAAACGTGACCGGCCCCCGAAAAGGGGCCGCACCGAAGTTTCGTACCCACCTCTTTCAACAACTGTCTTGTCAAGAACCTCGAATAATTATGCTCGTTTTCTTGTGATTGAGTCAGCTGACTCAGCACGACCTGTCGCTTCCATGTCTGTATTCTTGATATCTAAATTTCTGCAAAGCACCATAGGTGGCAAATATCAAGCTAAAAAGCTCAGGACCGGAGAAATCCTGGTAGAAGTCAATGCTGAACAACAAGCTCACACTCTTCTTGCACAAACCCGCATCCATGATCTGGACATCAGGGTCACGCCCCACAGGAGCCTAAACAGCTCCCAGGGTGTGATTTCTGAGACAGATCTCCTGACGGAAACAGATGCCGACCTTCTCGAAGGTTTAAAGGATCAGGGCGTCACAGCTGTGCGGCGCATCACGATGCGCAGGGATGATAAGATAATCCCCACCAAACACATTATCCTGACCTTTGACCGCTCGGCACTTCCACAATATATAAATGCAGGCTTCATTCGATGCTCCATTCGTCCTTACATTCCGAACCCGCGCCGTGCTTCAAGTGCCAGCGGTTCGGGCACAGTACAACCTCTTGCCGCGGCAAAACAACGTGTGCGAAATGCGCCGCGCAGGACCACCCCACCGACAACTGTAATTCTGACATCCTCACTTGTGCAAACTGCAGGGGCCCACATGCGGCCTACTCCAGGAAATGCGAAAAGTTCCAAATAGAAAAGAAAATTATCAATCTCAAGGTGACAGAAAACATCACCTTCCCAGAGGCGCGGAAGAGGTTCGCCTCTTTCCCTCTGGGGAGGTACGCCGACGCAGCTCGCCGGGGGGCGGAGCGGCGTTTGGTTTCCACAGGGACCCAGTTCAGCGAGTCTGACCTGGTCCCTCCGCCCCCCCCTGGGTTGCCTCTGGCAGCCCAACCCGCCACCACGCCGCTTGCTGAGGCAGCAGCGGTTGTGGCGGCAACCTCTTCCGTCGGGACCGGTGCCGCTCCCGTCCCTGCCTCCCCGTCCTCCAGTCCGCTGGAGAGTGCCATGGACACCACAGGCCCCGCACCGGCTCCCACCGCCACCGCACCGCCCGTGCCACCTCTGGCGCCCCGGACGCCCTCGGTGGTGGCGGCTCAAACGAAGGGCTCCCGAGGGGGGGCCAAGTCTGGGGGGCCCGGTACGTCGGGCACCACTCGGACATCCGACGACGACATGGATGTCGGGCCGTTCCTGCCTGCAACGCAGCGCAAGGAACGCGTCCCGACGCCAAAGCCTCCCGACAAGCCAAAAAAGGCGAGAGTCACAGCCCCGAAAGACGACACATAAACAAACACACACACTCCAGTAGCTCTCACACTAAATAATGGGAAGAGAAAACATAATTCAATGGAACTGTAGAGGCCTTCTTAAAAATCTTGACGATGTATACGAAATACTGCATGCTAATCAGCCAAGTGTAATGTGTGTTCAGGAAACACATTTGAATTCCAAGCACACAAATTTCTTGAATAGTTACATGGTCTTCAGAAAGGACAGGGATGGCTGCACACACTCTTCTGGCGGTGTGGCCATAATCGTCCGGAAATCCTTAGCATGCCACCCTGTCACTTTAAACACTATCCTTGAGGCTGTAGCAATACGCTTAATAATATTTAATAGGTTGATAACGGTATGCTCCATATACATTCCTCCTGATGTTACACTTTCGAGCTCTGACTTCGAGGCGCTGGTTGACCAGCTGCCCGAACCGTACATTCTAACAGGCGACCTTAATGCTCACAATTCTCTTTGGGGCTCTTCTCGTACGGATGCCCGGGGTCGCCTGATAGAGAGGTTTCTTACATCCTCTGGAGCATGCCTTTTCAACAAAAAACAGCCTACATATCATAACATAGGACACAACACATACTCATGTCTTGACTTGGCTATTGGCTCCGCAGTTCTCTTTCCTCTTCTCGAGTGGGGTGTGGGAACTGACCCATATGGCAGTGACCACTTCCCCACCTCACTTACATACATAGGTAAAGGCCCATGCAGTCCATCTTCCCATAATCGGTTCAATGAAACACGAGCTAACTGGAATACATTTACAGAGACATCCAAACTACACCACACATCCATGGGACACCTACACGTTGAAGAATCTACCCAACTCCTCACGGCGCACATCCTCGACGCCGCCGAAAGTCCATTCCCCACGCCTCTGGTGCCCCGCGCAACCAGCGGAGGCCGTGGTGGAATGAGGACTGTAGGCGGGCGCGAGAGGCCCAGAACAAGGCGTGGGGTATCCTTCGTCGGTACCCCACGTCGGGAAACCTCCTCTTGTTCAAACGGGCCAAGGCGTTAGGAAAACGTGTGCGCCGTGAGGCAAAACGAGAGAGTTGGCGTACATTCATAACATCAATAAACTCCTACACAGACACAAGGAAAGTATGGACACGAATACGCAAACTAAAGGGACAACAAACACACAGCCTGCCTCTGGTCAGCACTCAGGGGACACACTCGAAGACCAGGCTGACACACTCGCACAACACTTCCAACACGTGTCCAGTTCAGCACACTACACAAACACTTTCCTGAAACATAAAGCCTGTTGTGAAAAGAAGTCCCTACGCGACAACAACAAATCACAGACTCTTACAACTCCCTGTTTTCACTACATGAGCTGAGGGCTGCTCTAAGCACGTGTAAACCCTCAGCTCCAGGCCCAGACAACATTACATATACAATGATACAGCACTTACACGCAGACACTCTTGTAACACTCCTTCACCTTTACAACAAGATATTTCTTTCGGGGCACATTCCAAAGTCTTGGAGGGAGGCCATAGTTGTAGCATTCTTGAAAGAAGGGAAGGCCCCTTCCTCTCCTGCTAGCTATCGACCCTTGCCCTGACCAGCTGCCTGTGCAAGCTTCTCGAGAAGATGATAAATCGCAGGCTCGTGTACTTCCTTGAGTACAACGGTCTTCTCGAGAGCTGCCAGGCAGGCTTCAGGGCGGGGCGATCAACGAACGATCAACTCGTAGCTCTTGAAAATATATAAAGGATGCCTTTGTGCATAAACAATTTTGTCTGACGGTGTTTTTCGACATAGAGAAAGCCTATGACACCGCTTGGCGGTACGGTATCCTCAGTGACCTAAAGTCAATCGGTGTTGCGGGCAACATGTTGAACATCCTTTGTAGTTATATGTCGGAGAGAACCTTTCGCGTCAGAGTTGGTTCTGCACTGTCAAAGGTACATGTGCAAGAAAATGGCGTGCCGCAAGGTGGAGTGTTGAGCTGCACTCTCTTCATAGCAAAATGAACTCTCTTGGAAAGGCACTGCCACCTACAATCTCTTATTCCATGTATGTAGATGACGTGCAGATATCCTTTAAATCGTGTAACCTGTCCATCTGCGAACGTCAAGTCCAGCTCGGCGTCAAGAAACTTGCCGGCTGGGCTGACAAGAATGGCTTTAATCTTAATCCCGCGAAGAGCTCTTGTGTTCTATTCTCCAGGAGGCGTGGCGTCCACCCGGACCCAGACATCACTCTTGCGAATGTGCCAATTCCTGTGAAAAAGGAACACAAGTTTTTAGGTATTTTATTCGACGAAAAACTTACATTCATCC
Source organism: Haemaphysalis longicornis (assembly GCA_013339765.2). Lineage (NCBI taxonomy): Eukaryota > Metazoa > Arthropoda > Arachnida > Ixodida > Ixodidae > Haemaphysalis > Haemaphysalis longicornis. The sequence continues at coordinate 5,401,110 of CM023458.1, forward strand.
CACATATCAGACAGCTCAAATGCAAATGCTTAAAAACAATGAATATTCTTAAGGTCCTCTCACATCAATCTTATGGGGCCGACAAACAACTCCTGCTGCGCCTGTACACAGCGTTGGTGGGGTCTCGGCTCGACTACGGCAGTGTCGTGTATGGGTCGGCTAAAAAAACAGCACTGAAAATGCTCGACCCAGTGCTGCATCTTGGCCTTCGCCTCTCATGTGGCGCATTCCGCACTAGCCCTGTTGAAAGTCTTTATGTCGAGTGCGACAAATGGTGCCTAGGGCATCAGCGGGAGTATGTTGACCTGTTGTATGCATCCAAGATCGTGTCTCTGACCAACCATCCTTTTAATCCCATCATGAACGATACATCAAATTTACAACTCTTTTTTAAAAAGGCCATCTATTCCCCCTTTCCGTTCTCTCTCAGAGTTAGGGAAGAGGCTTCTGCACTCCATGTCCCCCTTTCAGACACCACAAGACACCCATTCATAATTTCATGCACCATGGCATCTTCGTCCTGTAACATGCGACCTGTCATTCATTCGTGTAGAAAAAAATAGGGTACCCAGGAATGCAATTCTGCAGGACAAGTACAGGTGCGCAGAATTCTATAGCGACGCGTCCAAAACTAATTCTACTGTCTCTTGTGCAGCGCACGGACCAAATTTTAGAGTAACTAAAACAATGAATTTTCATAGCAGTATTTACACGGCAGAAGCCTATGGCATTTTACTCGTTTCAAATCACACCCTCGAACATAAGATTCCAAAGTCCATCGTCTACACAGATTCTCAAGCGTTGTACAGGCACTGTCATTAGGAAGGTCATCTAAAAACTATGTGATAAATGCTCTCTTCAAGGTACTAATGTCTGCATATGCCTCAAATCTTGAAATAATTATATGCTGGGTACCAGGGCATTGTGGAATCCCTGGCAATGAGGCCGCCGACCATATGGCTGGTGATGCTGCTCTCATGACTACAGTTGACATTACAACAGTACCTTACACCGACCTAAAGACACACATCAGACGACAGCTTCGTAACACATGGCAACTACACTGGAGTCAACAAACAGACAACAAACTACACGTAATAAAACCACAACTGGGGCGCTACATAACTGACTCACACAACAGATACACTGAAGTCGCCCTGGCTAGGCTGCGGATAGGCCACACACATGTTACGCACTCCCACCTGCTCACTGGAACTTCGGGGCCCACGTGTAGCAGGTGTGGAAAGGGCCTATCCGTAGTCCACATACTAATCACATGCAAGGCACTTGACACAACACGACACAAAAACATTTCCCTGAATTATACAGACGACACATTCCTTTGCACCCATCATACTTTTTTGCCGACGAACCAATGTTTTCTAGTCAGCGTGTTTTTTTAAATTTTTAGCTGAGGTAAACTTTCTGCAGCTCTTGTCATATCATGTGTAATCACCCTGGCCCTATACACCAGCCATCTCCATTGTCTTTTTTTTTGCATCACCTTTACTTTTAGTCGCATGTCTTAGTATGTACGGTCTTATCACAGTTCAGTAACTTCTTCTTTGGCGCTCTTTGCCCATAGTCGGCCTTGCGCCAATAAAACCCAACCATCATCATCATCATCATCACATTGTTGGTGGAGTCATCACTGATGCTGAGGGATGAAAATAAGCAGCTGTAGCTCCGAAAGTTTTTACCACAACTGTCAGCTTCTGCGGAGCGCACCGTTAATTGGACGCCGTTTTTGGGCAACTCGCCGCAATAGCGGGTTCAAAATTCACTCTCGAAAGCAAACTTTCGCCGTCTCAGCACGTGAAACGTAAACTGAGGAGGATGAAATTGATAATGCAGTTGCCAAATATGCCAGTTGGCGTTAGTGGGCGGCAAGGTGCCGTGTTTTGCTTTCGCAGCCAGTTTGAAATCATCGAAACTCTGTTATCGATTGCATATGGTGCCGTAATGAAAGAGTTAATAGCTTCATTGCTCTTATAAGTACACTCCTAAAAATTGAAAATTTTAAATATCGGCTGCGTGCCAAATTTATGTGCAATAAATGGAGGGCAACATCTGTTGAAGCTTTTTTTTTAGTTTGATCAATTTTGGGCTACAAGGTAGAAACACTTCACTGAACAATGTCAAAACAACTACTTGAAAATCGATGATGTAAAATTTAGCAATACGTCAGAATCCCGTCTATCTTGCGTGCACCTTTGGCTGGTCCTGAGGGAGTGCCTTCTTCCTGCTTCAGAAGTCCGCAACACCTTGTTCGTCGGGGATCAATCGTATTTCACGCTAACCATGCTGTGTGCTAAAACCGTTTTTCGAGTGTTTCACTGTTTCCGCGCTCCAACGTTCTCTTAGTTTATCCTCGGCAATGGCTGCGTGTCCATTGTTTTTTGCCCGACAGTACTGGCCTCTCCTCCAGATGTTATTTTATCTCCTTCACAAATGCCAGCCGCATTGGTTTAAAACGCGTACAAGCTGTCGCAAAAGCTGCGAGACTCGTCAAAAGAGCGGCAGTTGGCGTTCCGCTCTCGTACCATCACCTAAGGCAGCGTAATAGGCGATAAGTACCCTCTTCTATTAGAGAAGGGTGCCATTTCCGTGGTCCAATAATAATTCAAGGCTTTTGTACGGCTTTTGTGTAAATAGTGTAAGTACAAATGACTGGTACCTCACTTTTGTGTAATTGAGTTGCACGGTAAATTCTAGTTAACTGCCGATGCGCGAGCAATAAATGGGGCACGTCGTATGTTTTTTTTACGGCGCCGCGGATGTTATCTCTTTCATGGTTAAGCAGAAAATGGGCCTCGGAGAAGCAGGGAAGGGCACAATAAACAATACACGCCTAGGGCGTTCGAATAACAAAACGCCACATTGTAGTGAAACCAGTGCCCTAGGGAGTCGTGGAACCCGTCGAACGAGCAGCACCGCCTTTTAAAAACGGCTGGTTTGCGCGGTTTTTCGAAATATAGGATATAGCACGGGAGGTGAACTAACGTCTCGGTAAAAAACGTTTCTACAACAGAGACAACATTCAAGTGTCTGTTACACAACATGTAAAGATGAGCTTTTTTTTTCAGTACAGTTGTATTTTAGGACCTGAAGTAATTGAAGTACTAGGATCCAATTACATACTTTCTATAGAACCGATGCTTCTAGTCTACAAACCTAAAAAAAGAAAAGACTTGTGGGTTCGGTTGCCGCCAAACGTGCCGTCACCTCGTCCGTGGGAGCTAGTTGGTACGCCACAAAGAGGACAAAATTAATGCCCTTCCACTCAAAGTG
>CM023458.1:5404500-5513475 GCA_013339765.2 Haemaphysalis longicornis
GCCGGATGAGGGTTTCATACTAACATACATGGCGCATATATGTCAGGAATTCTCAGACTTGGCTAGGATTTTCGACCCAAAGGTTAACACTTCAATTCCAAAAGATTGTTTGTCACTGTATAGTTAAACAAACCCTACAATCTTTTCCATTTGGCATTAGAAAAAGGTACCGCTTAGGCCTATCAATCACTAAAACGAATTGATTCTATCAATTTTTATTAGGAACCGCGAAAAGTAGCACTTACAAGAAAACAACAGAGCTGGATATTTTTTATCCAGTTCGCAGTAAGGTTACGCCGCTGTACCCTGAAGTTTATGTATTGTTTATTCCTGATTTGTGAAACAATACATTTCGTCTGCTGTTTTTCCTCTACATGCATGCTCACTATAGGTTACTTCGATGTAAATAAAGGGCTAAATTCCGACAGGTATTTTGTTCAAGTAGGAGTCGCGCTTTTTACTTTTCTTGTGACACCGAACACCTGGCCATGCAAACAAGAGCTGCAGATTTCGTTTTTATAGGCTTCAAAATGTTTTTCCACCGCTCTTAAGTTATCCACCGAGTATTCTTACGGTTATTATCTATGTCTGTTCTTGTATATCCGCCTGCTATGCCGTTATTGTTCATGTCTATTCATGCATGACCACCTGCTTTATTCTCAAACTATACTGGCAGTATTGGAAGTAAATAAATGAATAAATAAAAATAATAAAAATATATAAAATAATTATTTATAAAATAAAAAAATGGGTACGTCTCAGAATACATTTAACAAAGTTGAATGCATTTTGCAGTATGTAACATTAAATTTGGTTGTAATCAATGCAGCTTTTTTCAACACCACATACATCTTTCCACACACAGGTTACGCGGCAACAGAACCAATCCCCTTACAGGCGAGACTGACACAAGAAATAAAAAGGTGATGGCTTTTTTGTTTTTATTATGGGTCACCAACTAAATTATGGCAAAAACCTCCAACACGTGGCATAGAGTTTTTCTAAACAACAAGAATGAAAATTTTCACTACGTCTGTTACGGGTACTAAAGCCCCTGCAAGTGACGTTTTTGAGCTGTGTTAAAAAAATTGGTGTTAGAAATAAATCCGCATTAGAGCATGCACGTGAAAATTTTCTTTTGATCCTGAGTACAAAATATTCGAGGCATATGTGATATCAAAAAAATTATCTGGCGTCTTCTCGGGAGCCCGACTACGATGACTGTTGATAATCCACCCACTGCTTTCAAGCTTTAACATTTCTCATACTTGACAAACTCAGCACACAAAAGTGTGCTGAAGGTGCCTTAAACAAACACTTTGGAGCAATTCTGCAATTAGGTCAAAGTCGTGATAACCTGCAAACATATCACCCATTGGCATCGGTTCTTTGTAGTATTGTATTTTCTACAATAAGGAAGATTTAGATTTTCTTCGTGGTATTTACGGAAGCTGCGGAGCATAGTTTGGAAAGAGCAAGGAATACATGGCCAGGCCAAAAGATACCACCCAGCGGACGCATATCAATCGAAATGGTAAGGCCAGGAGTTCACACTCGTTCCAAAGGCCGTTTAGGGTGTGCACTAAAGCGCGCTCGAACGGGGAAAAAAGATACCACCAGCTGCAAAAAATCCCCGCACAAACTCCACACAAAATCCACACAAAACTCCCCGGAAACGGCCGTTTTTTTGATGATGTTGATGACAGTAGATGAAGAGCAGTAAAATTAAAACGCTCCACGTAACCGAAATAACCCCTGGTTTCCTCGCGTTATGAATAAGACGGATATCTTATTGCGCGATCCCGCCATGGCTGAAACAGTGTAGATTTAGAGAAAGGTGCATGGACGTGCAAAATTAGAGAGAAGGAGCCTTGCTCCATCAATAATGATCATGGTCGAAAGGTAAGGGAAGCCATAAGATAACCGTATTTATAAAGTACTACAGAACACCATCGCAGTGCTTTAAACCCTACACGGAAGAAAAGCCTGTGTGTTTCGTAAGGCGGTGTAATGTGGGTCCGTTGCTTTTGGGTTGGTCAGTTTATTGTTGGGCTTCATTTTGGCAAGCTTCGCTTTCCCCTATCCTTGTCGTTTCGACCGATTGGTAGATAATGTTTAAGTACATGAATCATTTGTCTCACACGTGTTTTATGCCGCGTCAACAATAAGCTTTAGTAAAGCCAGCTGTTACTGTTTCTGATGTTAGGGATAATGACGACAATGATCGTTGTTAAGTGACTTAAAAAATGCTCAATGTTATCATAAAAGAACGTGTGTGCCTCACGTAGTGAAGCTGACGTATGTCCCATTGCGCCATTTCGGCATAATAGAGCAGTTTTATATATATAGAGGTGCTTGTGAGTTAAACGATACATATAAAAATTGTGTTCACTGATTTTTATGACGACCTTGGTCAAAATCAACCGAAATCAAGCTTTACTGCGCAGGTTTTAGTCAAAGCTTCTGCGATCAAAAAAAAAACTCCAGGCGATCGAAATTCAAAGCTGGACAAATCACTCCTTCTCAAATATCCACGGAAAGCACGTTCAACTACAAACGGCCATTGATGGAGGGGCGCTTCGTTTTTTTAATCGTTTCTGGCTTCGTTTTCTATATTTAGAACATCACCCGAAATTATTCTGGCCAAACGAAACCAAAACACCTAGTTTTCACGGAAATATTTTTTCAAGGAAGTCTGCTTCGACAGATATCATGATCGTTTGTCTTTGGCTACAGCTAAATGCCTGAAACAAGAAGCCGTTGCCATCGAAACCCGGCTGACGTCGGGACGACCCCCCCCGACCGAACCCCATTTTGATAGCACTGTTGATAATCAAGAAATACTTGCTCTACCAGCTTCATTTTTGTATGTGGACTTGTGCCTTCGGAAATTTAGGAAAGCAGGCAAAATAATTTTTCTGCGTGAATTTTAAATTTGAATTTTGTAATGACCCGATTACTTGTCACACCTTTAAATCGCTTACTACATCCACAATAACCTCAATTTTTCTTTCGTAAGCGCTAAGGGCCCAAATACTGAAGAAGCACAAGAAAAGCTTTTGCTAGAAATAAACGATTCAGGAGCGAAAGGGTCAAAATACTAATAAAATATTTACCGTGCAACACATGAGTGTACACCAGCCGCACGTTACATCTTTATTCCTTACCAATCTCAATGGTTGGTTTGACCGCACTTCATAGAAACATTTATATCCCTATACCAGCCATTTTTATTTACCTAATAAAACCCGTAAACGTCTATACACATTTCCACTATCTATTATTTTCACCAAATTTTAATATCTATCGGCCACAATTTTATTTCATGTTCGGCATCGTTCTTATTCAAGGAAATCTCGCATGACTGCGCACTGAATCTAGTGGGCATGAGTGTACCAACACTTTTTTCTGAGAGAAGACGGACAATAACAAACTTAAAAAAGGAGCATTTCTAGCTCAAACTAAACGCTTATTTGAAAACTTTTCGTCAAACATCACACAAAAACCCAAATTATGGGAGTTTATTTCAACTACACGACACTGTTTCGGTGTATGTTTTATTTACTACATATTTTAGTTCTGCATCATTTATTTTAAGGAGGTGTTTCGTAGAATTCGCGAATACTCCAACGCCCACAGTGCGTAGTCGCCAAAATAGTCCCAGGTGTGCCTGATATCTTTATAGTATGGTGCCCATCCTGGGAGCTCACATCACCAATGAATTCACAAGTCCGTAAAAAACTGCAAAAGTATTTGCCACATTGAACGATGCAATTTGTACATCATCGAAGTAATGCTCATGCCTCTCACAGCTCTACAGTGCAGGAAACAAATTTCCGTCTTTGGTTATAGTGCAGCCGTTTTGCATAAATGTTGGAGAACAACCAATTCAAAGAAGCGAACCTGAAAATCTGTTTTTTGTTTGGACGCTTTACGTACTAACAACTATAGGCAAGTGCAAATTTTACTGGCTGGCAAGCTTTTTCATACTCATTTTTGTACTACTTGTGCTTTAATGAAGTTTACTTGCGGCTGCAGGACGCGATTTCTACACTTCCGTAAAAAAATTCAGTGTGTACGCTACGGTGTTCAGTTAACGACAACGACTGATCATATGTTCGATGTTTTATGTTCTTTATTTACCACTTCTGATGCATTACCTTTTCCAAATTTTCTTTAGCTCAGAAGAAAAGCATACACGAACAGGTACAAGAACTTTGTTTTTCAGATAAAGCACCAAAATGTTTTTCTGCGACACTTCGTAAGGCATGGACTCATTTGTGACAATTATACTGAAAAGCCTAAACAAATCCGTCGTGGCTTTTGCAAAAGAAGTGAGAATACTTTTTTGATAAAAATGAGTGAGATCTGTGTGGTAAATTCATCTTTTCTTCGTATTCTTATAAACTTTCTAACGTACGTATCGCAAAATGTATTAGCTCACTATCCCAAGTAAAAGAAAAAATACATACCCCTAGGTATCCAACCAGTGGCCACATCCTCCTGCGAGAAAATTTTTGGGTAATAATGCGGTACTGGAGAGATGGATTTCTATAGAAGCTCTGTCCAAGTCTCCAATAAAGTCTTTAGCATTGGCCTTGTAAATGAAAGGGGAATGCACCCAATGGTCTACCTTCCCGTAAGTAAAATTTGGCACGCTCTTCTGTTCTCTCGTGTATTTATCTCCATCATCTTTTCACTTGAGCAGCGTAGCTTTCTCACACTTGCGTGGATCGGGTACCTGTGTGGATATGTAGCGCAAGGTATTTTAGGGAGTGTATAGAAGAACTTTGTTCATAATTTTGTTCATTTTGTTCGTAGTGAAGCACTGTCTTCACAAAGATCCCAGCAGCTTTAGAAGGGCTGCTTACAGAAAAACGTCAGTTCAACAGTCCATAACAAAAGAATTATTCTGTTGCTAATGTCCTGACAGTTCATTCAGGGGTCGATGTTTTTGTACCTTCTTAATAAGTACGACTTTGCACGTACCCCCAAAGGGGTGAAGTTTGTATCAACCATATTCGTAAGAAGGCACACTGAGGGCAAGCAAAGAGGTCGTCGTCTCGAAAAACCTTATAGGTTTACATTTTGTCCCTTGGAACGGTGTGAACAGCTGCCTTGACGCGTCGCCTTGCTCTTCGTATGCTTCCGAAGAGTCCGGTGCCTGCTTCATCCTTGTCTCCCTCGAAAGCTTTACGAATCTCCCACTCGAAAAGAATTCTTGCAATCCGCAAAAAAACAATCAATAAATGTTCTGCTGATAGGCCAATGTGGCAGAATTGAGTGTAACCGAAACCTAGATCGATGATTGTGACAAGTGTGTAGCGCCCCCCATCCCTGATATTTGTTGGCCGCTAAGTTCAGTGGCCCCACCAGGCTCGGTGGGCAAAACTGTGGGCGGCTGGCGAATAAAGGCCGACGAGCACGGCTGCTCGCGGTCAGTCACCGTCACCACCAGCACGCTGCATGTCGTCACTCGGCTGGAGGGTACCCCTACCCTCCCAGGTTCACGAACGCGGGGCTAAATCGTGACACTGGAGACGAGGGAAGAAGCCCGCGGAGCGGCCGAAGCCACCGAGAGCACCGCCACCGAGAACGCCGAGACACCGTCCCCTCAAGCCAGCCGCCATCACACCATGCCGCTGTACGGGAGGCGCGAGCCGTTCGACGGTGAAGGGTCCGCCTGGCCGGTCTACGAGGAACAAGTCGGCATGTTTTTCTTGGCGAACGACACACCCGAGGCAAAACAGCGCGACATTTTCCTGGCCAGCTGCGGGACCCGCGTCTTCGCTCTTCTACTCGACCTGCTCAAGCCGGCCACGCCGCACGACAGGTCGCTGGGTGAGCTGCTCGCCACGCTGCGCTCGCACTTCAGCCCGGCTCCGTCGATGTTAATGGAGCGTTTTCGGTTCAACAACCGGAGCCGCCGAGAAGTGGAGATGGTCGGGCAGTTCGTCGGAGCGCTGCGAGGGTAAGCGAGCGGCTGCGCCTTCGGGGACCAGCCCGACTCGCTGCTCCGGGACCGTTTCGTCTGCGGCATCAACGACGCCACTATGCAAACGCGACTCCTGGAGCTTCCCGACCCCTCGCTGGACGACGCCGTGAAGGCAGCGCTGGCGATGGATGCTGCGGCCAAGGACGCGGGCGAGATAGCGCATGTGGCCGGCTTATCGTCGACGGAGGCGGCGGTGAACAAGATGGCGACACGGCATGGCAGGTGCAGTCGGTGCGGTGGTGACCACCCCCCTCACAGTGCCAGTTCGCGCAAGCGGAGTGCTTTGCGTGCGGAAGAACTGGCGCACATTGCTCGGGCATGCCGAGGGGGGACAGCGAACGGACAGAAGCAGCAGCCGACGTCGAGCACATGTTCCAAGCCAGCCCACGGCCAAGCAAGTCGGCGCAAGGGTAGGCGGCGAGGACGTGCGGCAGCAGCTTCGGGTGCAACGGCTAGGCTTCACGGTCGTGGCGAAGACCCGCAAGATTTTCGACATGTGGCACACGGACATACTTCGGGTCATCTGTGCCACCGTATATGCTGACCGCAGAAGTATGCAGGCGGACCATCTCTCATGGAGCTTGGAACACGGAGGGCCAGTGTGTCGGTCATGGCCGGGAAAGTCTTCAAGCGCACCTTTCCTGGCTTGTCCATCGAGGCATCGGGCGTCATTCGCGCAGCTACTCCGGACAGCTCGCCCAGGTCGAAGGTCAAGCCCAGGTGAGCGTGCGCCTGGCGACAGGGAGGCCAACCCTGCCCCTGTACCTGACCAAGGGGCCGTCACCGACGCTGCTGGGTCGGAACTGGATCCAGGCGTTGGGCGTGAGGCTGCCGGAGTACCAGGAAGCAGTGCATGCAGTGGAAGACGTCCCAGGCCTCCTGACCAAGTTCGAGGCCCTGTTCCAGCCTGGGGTGGGCACATTCAACAGCACGGCGGCGAGCATTCAGGTCCCATAGGGAGCACAGCCCCGGTTTTTCAAGCCGCGCCCACTGCCGTTCACCTTGAAGGAAGGGGTCACCCAGTAGCTGCAACGGCTGCAGCGAGACGAGATCCTGGTGCCCGTCAAATCGTCGGAGTGGGCCGCTCCCATCGTGCCGGTCCTGAAGCAAGACGGCAGTGTAAGGATCTGCGGGGACTTCAAGGTCACCATCAACCCCGTCGCTACCATCGAAAAGTACCCGCTGCCACGTATTGAAGATCTCTGGTCAGCGCTGTCCGGGGGACAGAAGTTCACGAAGCTCGACCTCAGAGATGCGTACCAGCATCTGGTGCTGCAGGAGTCGTCCCGGAAGTACGTCACCATTTCGACAACCCTGGGACTCATACAGTACACGCGCCCACCATTCGGCGTGATATTTCTCCTGGCATTTTCCTGAGGGAGATGGACAACCTGTTCAGGGGCATGAGGCACGTGGCGGTGTACTTGGACGACATCCTGGTGACCGGTACGGACGACGAGGACCACCTGCAGAACTTACACAACATCCTGGCACGATTGCAGAATGCCGGGCTGAAGCTCAAGCTAGAGAAGTGCATTTTCTTGGCCCACAGCGTTGATTACCTGGGCCACGTCATTTCCCAGGCAGGCGTGGCCCCGCCACCCCGCAAGGTTGAGGCTGTGCTCAATTCACCCAAGCCCCAGAACAAGAAAGAGCTGCAGAGCTACCTCGGTCTCATCAATTTCTACTCATCAGGTTGCCCGGGTCCTTTTCTAGTACCGGACCACACCCAACCATGACACAGGCCGTTGCGAGCCCGCTGCGAGCTCCTGTTGGGCAAGATGGTGAAGACACCATTGAACCTGCTGCACCCAGACCTCCGGTCCACAGCGCTCCTGAAGCAGCTCAAGCAGAAGCTGGCGGCTGACTGAGGCTGTCGTCCTGGGTGCTTGCCAGAGTCTGGGACTCCGGTCTTCGCCAGGAAATTCCGGACTGCTCCACGCTGGTCTGCCGGGCATGTGGTCCCTCCTACCAGTGCGTCGTCACTGCTCGTTCGCATGTCGGACGGTACCACGTGGCACCCGGCACGCGGACCATGTGAAGGCCCTCGCCTGGCAACCTCAGCCGCCCTTCAGGAAGCCAGCAGGCAGAGGGAGCCAGCTACACCGACCGCTGCCAGCACAGTACAAGGGGGCTGGTGCTACTCGTGCCTCTGCGATACCACCTGCAAGTCCGGTGCCACCTGAGAGCCCGACAGCTGGTGCGAGTGTGACACAGGCAGCACCTAATGCTGCCACAGCTCCTTCGACACCTGTGCTCAGGCGGAGTGAGAGACTGCGGATACCTCCAGATCGCTACTCGCTGGGGTGACAGTGGAGTTTTGTGTTTGTGTGGACAAACAAACTTGGAGGCGGGGTTGTGACAAGTGTGTAGCTGCCCCCATCCCAGATATTGTTGGCCGCTAAGTTCAATGGCCCCCACCAGGCTCGCTGGGCAACATATGTGGGCGGCTGGCGAATAAACGCCGACGAGCACGGCTACTCGCCGGTCAGTCACCATTCACCGACCAGCACGCTGCATGTCGTCACTCAACTGGAGAGTACCCCTATCCTCCCAGGTTTACGAACGCGGGGCTACATCGTGACAATGATATCTGCAGCTCCACCAGTTTTCGCAGCAAATGTCAGAAGTCATTGTTTTGTTTTTGTGTTTCCCTGTCTTCCCTGGTTCTCTTCCTTCTGACGCTCTGTATACTTTTTTTTCACGTTCACTTGCTTAGGAGATATCAAAGGAGATCTTTTCGTTGCAGTTCAGAGTGCATGGCTTGGCTTCATATCTAGCTGTTTTCGGTGTTTTGTATTTGTCCCTACTATACCATTCATACGTTAATATCAACATCTCCTGCTCTGTGAAGCCGCGTGGTACCACAGAATTCGTTACGGTTTCTTCGTATTCAGAGTACGTTAGACCGCCGGGATAATTGTGTGGATTTCATCAGGCTGACGTCAATATTTCTATCCCACTTGTTTTCTGAACAAAAAAGCACAAGGGCAATTTCCGTGCCCCTCAATTCGATGTAAAAATATAAAGTCGTTATGTGATCCCAGTCATGAGGAGCAGTGTATCAGTCCTTACGCATTTTGTGGCCCCTGGCCGTAGTGGGGCAGCGCGGCATTTAAGTTGTATTTCCCGTAACTGAAAGGATATCGCTATAAAATACAGCAGCATTTTTTATATCTTGGACTATTCCCTACCATTGTTGTACACGTTCCTCTAAACAGGAAACGAATGCTCGTTCTTTCGTTCCATTCCTCATTTTGAAACGAGTTCCCGTTACAAGTTTCCTTTGCTTGCGAAAGGATATGCCTTCCAGTTCAACTTCGAACCTTGGAACGTGTCCTTACATTAACCTTACATTACATTTCTCCAATTAAAATATGGTGTCAGATTCCTTGAGACGGAAGCAAACAGAAAAATTTAAAACTTACATCGAGAACGTATATTAGAGGAATATGAACATCACCGGCAGCAGTTTATGTGGACATAAAACGAATAGAAATAAATGCTCCTATGCGAATTTGTTTTTTCAGGAAGCACTGGACCAACAGCAGATATGTGTGATTTTGGTGATCGCCTATTATAGGTGCAACACATATGACACTTCTCACATCAATCTTGCAAATGCGCAGTAAGGTTACTTCGTTTCAGATATGCGAATAGAAAGTTTCTCACATGCAGGAACGTAGTTAAATATCTTGGATTAGAAACCGCGTCGAAAGAAACAGTACATAGGCCTTTATAATTGCTCACTTAAAATTACTGTTTTTTTAAATACTCTACTGGTCCATTCGCAGCGAATTTAGTAAGGGGGTTACCAATGTGTAGACTTGCGAATCATACAGCACAAATTTGCAAATAACAAAACACCGCAGAACAAGTCATGACTACGATGTTTGCAATCGAAGTTTAGGTCCTAAGACGATAACAAGAAAAAGAAAATAAACGCAAGCAGCGTAGTCACACACGAAATTAACGCATAAGAATTGCAAAAGTGTGCCGCACACAATCAGTGTAGTAGCATATATAAAACTACCAAAGATAGTCAAGTATGTGGACGCGATGCACAAATGAGTATGCGTAGGTTAGAAATACGCATAAGGTAAAAGCACACGGAATAACACGGCGCCTACTCCCGTGCGTAAAAAAACCTTGGCAGTATAAATCCCACAGGAATTATATAGGCGGACACAAAGTGCGATATTATCAAGTAAAAGAAACAACCCCAAATATATAAAAGTAATAAGAAAACATAAATAACGTGCCAGTGGTACAGAAACGACACATTCTTTGGCTCTTTAGGCGGAAAAAGTTAACTATATACAATATTACAAGATATGGCAGAAGATAAAAAACTGTAGCTGTAGAATGAATGAAAGTATGTGAAAACAATTCGCGGAAAAAATGCCCAAATGCATAGTCGCAACAAGTAGAGTCCGTTGTTTCAACACAGCAAGAGCTGCATCTCGATGTTCGAGTCAGAGATGAACCCGCTTTTTCGTCAACACTACGTTGGCAATGTTGAAGAGCCGTTCCACGGAAGCGCTTGAGCGTACTGACTTGTTGTACTTAAGGAAAGGTAGGTTCAGCTCCTCGATATACATCATCTGCGACAGCACGTAATCAACTGGTACCACAAGTACCGCGACAGATCATTCTGTACCTCGGCTGGAAGGATTAGCGGCCCAAAGGAAACGAAGTCCTCGGGTGCAGGCCAGGTGGCAACTTCTGCGCTATATGGCTCAGTCACCGCAGCCAGCTCTTTCTTTAAGTCGTTCGGTAACCTTGTCTCGCATTAGAACTGTCTGGCGTAAATTATAGCTGAAACGTGCCATTAGGAAGCTGGCGACAACGAGCTCCGCTTTTTTTTCAGGGGTCCATAACCTGCAATAGCGGTACCCTCCTATTACCTCACACCGAAAAAGCCCCTCGCTCGACACACGCACCCGCGGCTCGCGCGCACTAATGCGGTATTACCCCTGACAAATTACGGTGATATCACAAGTTACCTGCAGTGCCGCTCAGACTTAGAAACCGTTCCCCGGAAGGGAACAATTCTAACTGCCAAACGCGCATCCTAGCCTCCCGGACAACGATGAAAATGTGAAAAGAATTCTCACGGCTGCACTATTCACCCGTAGAACCCGCGTAATCTCAACCGGCGTGAAGGACGCACAAGCTGTGGCCCAGCTGCGTGGTTATTCTAATGCCTTCGACATTCGAGGAATCACGTTCTGCTGAAGGACAAGCAAATTTGCCAGAGAAACACAGTAGCGACTCGTGGATTTTGTACTCCAGCCTTGTCATCAAAAACAACCAATTTCTAGCGAGGTAACGCGTGCAGAAGGAACGCCGTTCCTGCCGTTACTTCGAAAACCTTACGTGCTACCATTACAGTTCCACCGACCCTAATGAAACGGTGGCGTTCTTCCGTTCCACCAAAATTAACTAATTCAAGGAACGCCGTTTTGTACAACGCTGTTTCCTACCTGAATCGGTACACATTCAGTGCGGAGTTGCGTCGTGAGTACTGCCTTCATAGTCACACATGTGGGGAACACAGTTAACATTGTCACTTTGCTGGTGACCCTGTGTTCTATTCATGGGTACTTCACTCAACCATTTCGCGTAGGCCACCGCCCCCTAGGTCCGCCTATTGCCTATTATAATGTCATTACGCGTGAAGTTTGCACAATACTTCGTGACCGCTGCGGAGACGGTAACCACATGCTCGTGAGTGAAATTTTTATAATGGCAAGTCTTGAAGCTACCTCATCAACAAGGATGTTTTCACCTCATGTATGCGAAGTACACTGCGGAATTACCTTCAATCATGCGTTCCGTTCCTGGTGTGGTGTTTATAGTATGAAGGCTGGTTAAGATGTGACTGAGGGATGCCCAGTATTAGCCAATATCATAACAGCCAACTCAACCAATGTGGTCATTTAGAGAGGCATAGGTGTCATATGCGCTCTTTATATAGTCATGCTTGAACGTACTTGGGATCGATGAGCTCACATTGGAAGGCCACCGATGTAGTTCAAACTGTTTTGTTTCATGTAGATTCCCGTCTACTCCCAAACAATTTCCCTCTAGCAAGTATTCTTGAATTCCACTTTTCATTTCCACTCCTCTCAGTTTATTTTTCGACTCAATTTCACTGCTGTATCTCAGGGTGCTTGTTGGCATTATTCTCAATGTTGGATTGGCTTGAATAATTCGTTCGTTTTGGTCCTATAGTCATCGATGAAGTGAGCCCATAACTCTGTAGGCTGTTTTTCTAGAGCCTGTTTGTCTTTGCTGCCATGAGAGAGTAGGGCGGCAAAAGCTCTATTCCTAACACCTCCAGAATGTCGACCGCAGCAATGCATTACCGTAGCTAATAAAAGCAGCCTCACATTTCTTGTTTTTCCTCAGAGTAAGCCCTATGTCAGTAATAAACGTCTTAATAAATTCACCAACGCGGTCTGCACAAGCTGCAGCAGGTCCATGCGCGTCATCATGATGATGGTGGTTGGATGTTTATGGCGCAATCCTCACTAGAGGTGATTTATGAGGGGAGAAGACAAAACTCTAAAATCACTCAACAATAAACGGAAGTAAAATCAGTAGGGTACATTGACGATGGCTGGTGTAAAAGGGCAGGGTGCGATAGTGCATGGCATAAAATTAAGCTAAAACACTACGGGTGATAGGAAATGAGGTGTAAAAATTTGATTTCAAGAAACTTATATGTCCGTTGTAGAGGAATCATAGCATCATACGCTAAAAACAGCGCTGGGTGTATAGGGTGTGTTCTCTGTATAGCTGTGTGAAATGATTGCGTCTTGTTTTGTGGAGTACTTTACACGTAGTTAGAATGTAAATTACGGTTAGGCGCCCCCCACACCTGCTACACATGGGTATTGGAGATCTAGTGGGCAAATGGAGTGTGTTAAGTGTGTGTAGCCCAACCATATTCTAGGGCAACTTCGATGAATCACGTGTGTTAGTCAGACGCGCATCGTCCTATCTGTGGTTTTATTATGTGTAACGTGTTTTCGGCCTGTGTACTCCTGTTGGCTTGCCATGTTTTTCGACGGTGATGTCTTTTGTGTGGCTTGAGGTTGGTGTAGGGCATTGGTGTTACGTCTGCTTTGCTTGTAAGTGCAGCAGCGACGGGCCTTTGATCCGCGGTTTCATTCCCCATAATCCCAGCATGGCCTCGAACCTAGCAGAGGATTATTTGAAAATTTGTAGCATACACAGACATTATACCCTTAATACCTACAGTTACAATGTGGTTTTTTCTTGTTCTGTGTCACGACGATGCATGCACCACGCTCGAAGAGTCTGTAAAGATGATGGACTTAGGAATTTGTTTTAAGGATGTGCTGAATGGTGATTAAAATACAATAGTTTCCTGCTGAGAAGATAGTGGTGTGTGCACTCATGGATCTAAAGTTAGGACCATGAGCGGTCGCGAGAAATAAATTAGGTTGATGAGCGGTGGGACGATTAGGAAAATGAGCTGCGCGAGATTGAGAATTCAAGTTAGGACCATAAGCGGCGCTAGACACCATAGTTGAAATTTTCGAGGCCGCACTGTTAGATTAGGCACATTTACATTTATCCTGAAGGGGCCAAAATTGCTGCAAATATCGCAACTGGGAACCCCGTTTAATCCGTTGTTATAAACCAAATCACAACAGGCGGCAGTTGCCGCGGTGGTAAAATGTCGGAAAATGCTGATGATGTGCATTCATCTAAAAACAAAACCGAAATGACCTGAAGCTTCCTTTCTCACCCTCAGTGAATAGGGCAAAGAAACAGATGGACGATTTGCCAATACCTCGGTTGTTGATGTATCGTCGACGAAAGGTTTAAAGTAGGTTAATTCATTAATGAAATCTTAAAAGCATATAATCCGGTGATGTTCCGGGAACAATTTCTTACTTTCAATGTACAGACTCTAGGCCAGGCTAGTGCGAAGGACACCATAGGCGAGGCGAAGGCCAAAGTGGAGAACTGGATCAGGCATTTTTAGTGTTGTTTTCGATGCCGACCAATACAGGACACTGTCGTAGTCTAACCTAGGCCCGACAAAGGCGGTAAAGACACAGAGAAGGAGTCCTTTATCAGCAGTATAGGACTGGTGGGAGAGGACCTTAGGAATATCCGGTTTCCAGGCATTGATGTTTAAGTTGTTTGATGCGTGGAATTAATGTGCGTTTTCCAATAAATAATACACCTAAACTCGTGCTCTTTTTTTACAGGAATTGAAGCACGAGGAAGGGTAATCTCAGGGTCCGCCTTATATTGCGCTTGCGGGAGAACACACAAGTACATTTTGCAGGGTTCGGTTTAATAAGGTTTGTGCCCGCCCATCCAGCAAGTTTGTTCACCCCAAGGCATGACTTGGCCAGTCCCAAGTTGTGAATTTACAAGACTTCAAAGATTTTTGAACCACATCTACATATATAGAAGAGGAAATGGCTGGTGGCAATGCCTTCCTGAGAGAGTTCACCTTAGCAATAAATATTGTACAACTCAACACACCGCATTGAGGGACGCCATTTTTCAGCACAGATACTTTAGAAAGTACACTCCCAACTCTCACTCCAAAGGTTCCTTCCCAAATTTAGCTAGCGAGGTTCTTCAGCATGTTTCCAGAAACGCCAAATTACTTGAGATCACTCAGGATGCCGTACCACCAGGCCTTGTCACAAGCCTTTTCGTTATCGAAGAAGACTGTTATGCAAAATGGGTATAGATGCAGCATCTTTTAAATACGATTCCAACGCAACCAGTTGATCATTGGTATATCTCTCCAGCCTGAAGCCAGCCTAACAGCTCTCGAAAAGACCACTGTATTCTAAGAAGTACATGAGTCTCCTATTGATCATCTTCTCCTGCAGCTTACCGAGGCAGCTTGTCAGAGTGATGGGACGGTAACTTGCGGAAGAGGAAGGGTCCTTCCTCTCCTTCAGAAAAGCCACTACAATGGCCTTTATTGAAGATCTTGGAAGACGGCGGCCGGAAAGAAATATTTCGTTGTAGAGGTTAAGGAGTGTTTTAAGTGTATCCACGTGTAAATGTTGTATCATAGTGTATGTGATGTTGTCTGCGCGTAGAACTGAAGGTTTGACAAGTACTGAGTGCGATCTTTAGGTCATAAAGTGAGAAGGGAGTGTTATAAAAGGAATTCCACAGATTATTATCTCGCCAGGACTTCTTCTCACAGGATTTTTGTGTTTTATGACAGCTTTGGTGTAGTGTGCTCAACTGGAAATATGTTCGAAAGTGTTGTGCAATGTGTTAGCATGGTTTCCAGTGTGTCCCCTGTTGTACTAACCAGGGACAGGCTGTGTGTTTTTGGTCCCTTGAGTTTACGTAGTCGTCTATGGACATAGTCTGTCCGTGTAAGTGATTATGAATGTAAGGAAGGCGCGCCAACTCTCCCTGTTTTCCACACGGCGCACGCTCTTCTCACGGGTCTTCACTCATTTAAAAGATATCGCGTTATCTGAACGTGGGTATTGACGAAGGTTGTCCCATGCCTTGTTCTGTGCCTTTCGTGCCTTTCTACAGTCCTGGTTCCACCAGGGCCTATTTTTGTTGCGCGGGGCACCTGAGACCTGGTCAATTGACCTTTTGGTGGCATCAAGAATGTGATCCGTGAGCAAATGGATTGCCTCCTCTGCGTGTAGATGTGTTGTGAACGTTTGGGATAGTTTAGATGTTTCTGTGAATGTGTTCCAACTAGCCCTCGCTTAATTTAACTTTTTGTGGGAAGGGGAACTGTTTCTACCTATATATGAAAATAAGGTAGGGAAGTGGTCACTACCGTATGGGGTACGGTGCACCTCCCACTCCAGAGGTCGGAAGAGAACTGCTGAGCCAATACCTAAGTCTAGGTGTGTGTAAGTGATGTGTGCTATGTTATGGTATGTAGCTTTTTCTTGTTAAATCGGTATACTCCTCATGATGTTAAGAACCTTTCAATAAGGCGACACTGCACATCTGTGCGAAACGAGCCCCAGATTGGGTTGTGTGCATTAAGGTCGCATATATTATGTATGGTTCAGGTAACTGATCTATCAGCGTTTCTCAATCAGAACTTGTTAGCCGATAATCAGAAGGGATGTATATGAAGCATATTGTTATTTGCCAGTTAAAGATTACCGTTCGGATAGCAATGGCCTCAAGGACAGTGATTAGAGTGGCTGGATGGCATGCTTAGAATTTTTGGTAGAATATGGCCACACCAACAGAAGTTGCGCACCCATCCCTGTCCCTTTTGAAAACCTGATAATTGTTGAGGAAATCGGTATGTGTTCTGTTTAAATGTGTTTATTGTAAGCACATGACACTATCTTGGCTGGCATGCCGTAACAAGTATACATCATCTAATTTTTAAATGAGGCCTTTGCAGTTCCACTGGTTGATATTCTGCCTTCCCATTATAGCCATTTAGAGCTACTAGAGTGTGTGTGTTTGTGTGGGTGTGTGTGTGTGTGTGTGTGTGCGTGCTTGCGAGCGTGCGTGCGTGTGTTGTGCGTGTGTGTGTGTTTGTGTGTTTGTCTATGTGTGCGCGTGTGTTTGTGTGTGTGTGTTTGTGTGCGTGTGTGTATGTGTGTGTGTGTTTGTGTGTCTGTGTGTGTTTTGTGTCTCCGGGCTTGTACTCTTGGAGGGGGCTTTTTGGGCCTTTTGGTTGGCTTGCACGTCGAAGGCCGTTCCTTGCGCGGCGATGCAGGCAGGAGCGGCTCGACGTCCATCTCCTCCCGAGATGACTTGGGTGTGCCCGATAGACTCGGCTCCCTGCACCTCGATGTAGCCCCTTTTCGGGCCCTCTTCTCTTCCGTCACCACTGCAGAGGGCGTCGTCGATGCCACTGGCAGTACAGGTGGTGGGGCGCGGTTTGGAGAGGGCGCGGTACCATCTTTGTCCATTTCTTCAAGCCTCTTCGGGTGTGCTCAAGACCTCTGGGGCATGAAAAGGATTGACTACGTTCCCATCAGCTAAGGTGGCCATTTCAACCACTGCCAGTCCGGCAAGCGGCAGCTAGTCAGTTGAGCTGTGTTTCGTGACCGCTGAAACGAGGCGCCGCTACGCCACCCGGCGAGGAATGTCGGCACACCTTGCGAAGCTAAAGAGTGCAAACCTCTTCCGGGCCTTCAGAAAACTGATGTTTTCATTGGCTTTCAATGTGAATATTTGTTTTTCCTTCTGGAACGTTTCCAACGATCGTAAATTGGCTGCGTGAGGTCCATGCAGTTAGGGCACGTGAAGTTGTTTGCGTCACAGCTGTCTGTAAGATGGTCAGATTGACGACATTTTGCACATTTTGGTCTCTCCCGGCAAGAGTTCAAACCACACGCATACCGCTGGCATTTGTAGCAGCGGCGTGGGTTTGGCACGTACGGGTGCGTAGAACATCGCAGAGAACCTGCCGTCACGGATTCTGGTAGTGGGGTTCTGTAAAGGTCAAGATTACGTGCTTTGTTTTCATTTCTTTGCCCTCTTGTCTTAGTGTGATACGCCGGACTACTTTACCCCTTGGTCACGCAGTCCTTCCGGGATGTCGGCTTTGGTTTCATTGATTGGGTTGCGTTCATATGACGCCTTGAGAAGAGTTTGGGGTTCTGTGTGGTGTTACTGTGATTTCTAGGCTATGGATGTTGGTTTGTTTCAGAAGATCATTCGCCTGCTCTTTGTTGCGACCTCAATGAGGACTCCTCCGGAATCGAGTTTTTCTCCTTGTAGTTTTTTCAGCAACACTCTCGATGAACTTTGCAACGACGAAAACTGATTTTCCACTTACAGGGGCTTCTATGTCAAGAGATTGCACAATGAGGAAGCGAGGAAAGTTGTCTTTGCTTCGGAAGTCAATGTTCGAAGAGGTTTGAAAGTTACTTCGTTGCGGGCCCTTTTCAAGGCCCGATCATTTTGTTTGGGGGTTTAGAGAATACTATATACTATAGTATAAAAGCAGGGATTGGGGGTACTTTCTTCACCAACCTTACCCTGTAGCTTCAGAGCTCGTGCAGCTCCCTGCCTGGTAAACATCCGCCAGAACTTGACCACGGCTCCGATGGCCACCGTTTGCGGTTTCTGCCCTTCACCTTAAAATACATCAACACGGTCGGTCACAGCTCATGTTTGGGGGCTCATGGTCCACGCTGTCGCCTTTACCATTAGCAAGGTTACTCAAGGTGCCCTGTGCGGAGGTCCATGCCCTTCAGCACGTTCCACTTCAGGTCAGTGTGAAAAAGCTCTGAATCAAAAAAATTTACTCTTCAGGGTGTCCACTTGCACTTTCCAGATTTCTGCTACAAGTGTGAGAATGTCAAAAAGGTACCCCGTGCATACCTGTCTTCAGCTGAAACGCCAACATGTTTCGCACTATTATTAAACAACCGCTTCAGAATGCCATATTCAGACTCACCTCGTCGTTTTTTCCTATTTCTTTGTTCACTATTATCCCTCCCTCATCTTGGTCTTTTCGAAAACTTTCAGCAAGAATGATGCCACACGGAAGGAGGCTTTAAAAGCGCATGTGCGCTATCACCCAAGTTTTGTATCAATTGAGCATAGCGAAAAACTACGGCGCGTGTCCAGAGTTTTTTATCACACGCAAATACCTTGCGTTTAATAAAATGCGGATATCCCTCCCTGCTGTAAAGATGTTGAAGTGGTCTACCTGTCTTTCATAACACACATTATTTTTAAAATTTTGTTGAATGATTATTTTATCGAAACAAATACTGTGACATAGAACTACCACACCAATAGTACAAATTATGGGTGTAAAGTTGTTTCTTCGAACCTATATTAGGTATTTTACCCCATGGTTCATCGTTTCCACAAGGCATTACAGCTTGTATATTTTTACGAAATTAGAATGGTGCCGCGCGATGAAGGAACAAAAGGACTATATCTCCACTCCGTGGACGATGGTGAGGGTGCGGTGTATGGTGACTCGAAATGACATCTAAGTTGCGCCTCGAGTTACATCCGATTTGCGCCCACCCGCATTCTTTCTACGGTTTCGAGCCGTGAGTGCGCCTTTGATTATTCACTAAATGAAACTGCAACTCACAGCTCAAACCGAATTTCGCTTGATTTTCGCTTGATGGTGGTGCGCGCACGTACCGACGCGGGCGGACATTCGGAGGTCCAAAGGTACTCCGCAACCTTACAGGCGAAGGAGTAAGCCGTTTGACTCTCGGGTACTACCTCAGTGTCGTAGCCCATTGGAGGGAAGACGCCAGGTCACTCATGGACTCACCGCAGCTTTTTATAAAAAGTTTAAGGATGACATTAACCCTGTTCTACGGAGCGTGTACGCCGAGTCGTGCAAAACAGGAGTGCTACAACCTTCCTTTCTTGTGTCACATACAGAGTTTGGATCCAAATAAGAGGACGATAACAAACTGAGGCATATCTCTGCGGTATTGCCCAATCATTTTGACAAACGTGGATTATAAGGTGTTAATAAAATATTAGCTAGTCATTTGCGGACTGTAGTAAAAGATACTCTATTGACCGCACCAAACGTGCGGAATAAATGGGCGGTCAATAGTGACAAATACTCATACTGCCAGAAGTGTTCTCGAATGCTATGACAATATGCAGGGTGCTTTGGCCATGCTACAGATAGACCTGGCAAAAGCATTTGACCGGGTATCCTATGAGCTTCTTTTAGATATGCTAGAGCCTGTGAACGTAGGTTCTGTTTTTCGCGAGGGAGTGCGCATGACGTACAATGGGTGTTGTACTCACCTTGTTCTAAACAAAACGGTAAGCGAATTCATTCAAGTTGAACGAGCTGTGCGTCAGGGTTGTCCATTGTCACCGTTTTTTTTGTTTGTACATTGAAGCCTTTGGTTTAATCCTCATAAGAAGTGAGAGAATCAACGGTTTTCGGTTAGAGTCCTCTGAAGTGTGAGTGCTCGCCTATGCTTACGACATAGCCATTTTTTCGCCGACAGGAGCAGCGTAACTGTTGCTGTAAACATCTTGAAAAGGTTTTGTGAATATAGTGCCAGTGGAGTCGACAGGCAAAAATGCTTGCGGTTCTGGTATGGGGACTGGGATCGTACGCGAACTGTGTTCGAATGTATCAGCTGGCAGACGACGCCAGCTGAGTGCTTGGGAGTTCCCCTAGTAGAATACTATGAAGATACAGACCCCTGTTGGCGCGGACAGACTGCTGAACTACGCGAAAAAGCAGAGAACAGAAAAGGCAGTGGCCTGTTCATGTTCGCACGGGCATCACTGTCAAACGTCTTTCTAATAAGCAAAATATGGTTTGTGCTTCAGGTGCTGCATTGTTCGCCGGCGAATGTGCAGGCCTTGAACTGGGTGTTCGCAGTACTTATATGGGAATCCCCCTGGGAAAGAGCAAGCCCCACTAACCTCTTTCGGCGCCTGTGTGAGGGGGGCCTTTCTTTGTCCCATTTGTTTTTGTGGCAAGTCGCCAATCACGTTTTTTGTTCTTTCGTGATGTGAACGATCCTTTCTTGCGCACTGTTTGTCAGCTGAAGTATCCAGGGCACTCCCTGAATTTGGTTGTTACATATGCACCACACGTCTTTGGGAGCAATCAAGGGCAACGTCCGTGAAGTTGTTCAAGCGACCCGTTTTTTGTGGGCTCGTTCAGTTTAGTCTACTTATCAAGCGTTACAGCGGAAAAAGTTGTTAGCGTGATTTTGTTGACTTTGTGCTACCTGTGGCGTTGTACAGGAGAATGTATTGTGCAGTGCCTGGAAGGACGTGCTAAACACGCGTGTAAAACGTAATGTGTGCCCCCGTGGGTGAAGTCTTTCTTTTTTACACCCACGTGGAGCGTGCTTCCAGTAAAAAACGTCAGCCGAAGAGAATAGTTTGTACCTTCCATGGGTGGTTGACAGCTACCCGCGTAAAACACCCGTGACTGTAGAACATGTGTTCCTCGAGTTTTCGGACGAAGTTTTTTTTCTGGGACGTGCTTCAACCGACCTAGAAAAAGGACTTCCCTCTAGACGCGCATGAGATCAGATTCCTGCCCATTAAGGGTGACAACGGGGTAGCATACGTTCTCGTCATGGTCCTGGCCAAGCACTGCATTTGGATGTCGTGTATGGCGATTCGTGATCTTGACGTTGGTGCTAAACGCTCGAAAGAGTATTTGGCTGATTCTATGCGAATTATGTTCGAAGTCTGTAGGGCTCAACCTGACCCTCCGGAGTGGCTGTCCGTAATGAAGACTCGAACGCACCTCAAGCAATTTTAGCTGTTTTGTGCCAGCTCGGTTTCGGCTAGCAGTTTTTATATTTATTGTATTTTCTTTCTTTTGCTGAAGTGCTGTGTAAAAGTATGACAATAAATTATTAAAAAAAACGGTCGTAGCCCAATGGGTAAGACGGCTGACACTACCTCTGTCTGGTTTTCCAGACACAAGCTCAAATCTTGCCGGTGCCTGTGTGATTTTTGCGATTGTAAATGCTATGCGCAGGGACGCATACAGACATTGTGGGCTCCTGAGGTACTCCTCACCTAAAAAGCAACGAAACAGCACAAACAGGCCAATGTGAATGTGGTCTATCTTATACAAAATGCTTATCAGGGGTACTAGGTTTTAGATGCGAAGCATCTCATGCTCGGGGCTGACTCCCTACCCCCTTCCTTCATTGTCGTTGTCGTTGTCCACCATCCGCACTCTACTGCGCATGCGCGTCTCTTCAGCCCCAACAGCGTTTGGGCTGACGTCAGCGCAGTCCGCTATAAAAAGAAATAGACGGCGCCCGGTTTCGATCCCATGACTCTCTGGCCAAAGCGAGAGGAACGTGGTGCTCTTCCCAGCGCGCTATAAACCCAGACGGGACCATGTGCTACGAACGCACTTCACGTCCTTCACTCAATCAAACTACTTCAAGAAGCTACTGATACAACGAAGGCGCGCAAGCTGAACGTCAACGGAAACGACGAACCGAAAACTAATGGGAACTTCAGTCGACCCCATGGCTGCTTCGCATACTACTCAGGGTTCCCCTACGCGAAGATGGTGTAATTTTTTTTGGTTACCTTTTTTGGTTACGTGTTAATTAGCATTTTATTGACAATATGCAAAAAACATGGTGGTGGACTTTCCACTTCTTTACAAAGGCTCGGACTTGGCCTACCTGAGTGTTTTGTGTGTCTTTTGTGAAATGTAACATAAGGTTTGCCTTGCAACTTACGAGTATTATGAAAAGCCCAAAAATTCCCACCTCGAGTATTTTAAAGCATTACGCACTCCAAAAATTAACGGCGGCATTGGTGAACAGTAATTACTCGCCAGGACTTCTTGGGATGTCTTCTGAGTATGAACATTTATTCACAGGTGGGTGGGATTTTAAATCTTATAGCTTTGACTGTTACTCGCCTGCAGTTCGGACTTTAGAACGCAGCAGTCTTGGCTGTGACCCATAGCCTTTACATTTCGCACTACGAGAGATTCGCATTCAGCCATCATCGTCGTCAGATGCAGAGGTCCATGATATTTCTGGGCTTTTCGGTACGTCATTGCATCCCGCTCTAAATACCTACTTCTTCTACAGTGTCGGACCGAATTATTCGAATAGAAATCTTCTTTATATGTCAGAGACCTAGGATCTATTCTGACAACAGGATGTTTGTTTATATACACTTCACCGCGATCCATCATCCCGGAGAGTTGACTTCCGCAGTTTTGTTTTTCAGGCTAGATACGCTATCAATCAACCTACGCGGGCTTGTGCACCTGTCTGGGTAACACTGCTCTAGGCTTCAGAATAAGCCTTAAAAATATGACTTGCAAAAAAAATGCTTGAAAAGGAATTTTAGCTAGAAAGGTTTACACTTTCACAATCCGTAATTGTTTTGGTGTTAGCATCTTTATAACACAGCGTCATTAAAATCGGCGTTAGTGCCCTTCTAGAGTCGCTAGCGAAAGGCTCCACGATTAACTGGATCAGGAATTTACGCTAAACCGACAGCTTCTCTAGGGCAAAAGAAATATTACACCCCATCAGATTTGGCGAATAATCTTCATTCGGCAAAGCGATAATTTCAAACCTTTATTTGTTAAATTTTATCCCAAACCCTTTAATGAAGCCTCTCTCATGTACTGGTGTTTAGCTGCCTGCAATAAAGGTGCCTGGCTGCGAGAGAAGGAAAGACGCTGCTGCGACGCAGACTGACAAACGCCTTTGGAGAAATTTTGAAATCTACTTTCGTGAACCTGTAGAGTACATGTGAAGTATACCCGAAAAAAATTTCAATTACATATATAGGAGACTAATAACAGTTATTATTAAGGATGCGCAACATTTGGCTTCAAGCAATAGTGTATATTTCCGGCAGCAGCGGCCGCTTTTTTGATGAAGGAGAAATGAAAAAATGCCCGGTGTGTTCGAGATTTCGACTCCCGGATCGATATCTCTTTGGTGAAAATTAATCCGGCGCCCCCCCCCCCTCCTACGTTGTGCTTCATTGCCTGTTTACAGTCTGCGAGTTAAACCCAACAATCAACCATTCGATTGAATTGATGCGATGAGGTCAAAAGTTGTATTCCGGAGCGCGCCTGTGCGCTCATGTGTTTACCTTGTAAGAGCCGATCGCAAAACGTTTTGTCCTAATCTCCCAGAGGGGTACTCAAGAATGTCATCTAGTCTTTCTGTTCAGTGACATATTCAGAAAGTTGTACTGCATACCCAAAGTGTTATATTAAGAATGGTTAACAAGCAAGTATTAAAGCGTGCTGCTACTGTGCTCCTTCCTTCCAAAGCACCAACTATACATGCATTCTGAGGCAAACCCCATATATCTAAGAAATCAAGGAATGCAAAGCTTGCACCAGATGCACAAAGAGGCTAGACGCCTAAAGAACTCAGGCCGTGCCTTAAATTCCGCATACGAACCATGAAGGGTATAAAATCGCATAGACTTCACGTAGTGTATACCCCTAGAGGTAATTCCAGATTTATTTGTGAGAATTCATGTGTACTGCGTTTCATAACATTCCGCGATAGGTTGAGACGAACAAAATGCTGAGGGTTTATTGTGGTGAAATTGAGGAACGGCCTTTGTACAGAAAAAGGAAACGTAAAGTTTTGTAGTGCTCTTGTACTTTTTTGCTTTGAAACATAAGGAAATGAAACAGAATCAGTTCAGTTGAAAGTTGAGACCCAAGAAATATTTGAGGGGAGGTATGATCGCTTGGTTGTGATTTCTGTGGACGAGGACACAGCATAATGTTCACTTTAGTCTCGTGCACCAAACTCAGCGTATTGATTTATTTTGAGCGAGTGCTAAAAGGGCTCCCTTAATGGCTTCTGTGGCGCAGCGGTGGAGTCTAGCTTTTGTTTTCTTCGCTTCGTCCATAGGGAAGCGAAAAACGTATTGGAGCTGTGAAGGCCGCGGGTCTGTCAGTCCACCCTGGTGACAAACCCCTGCGCGCACGCGCAGCGGCTCAGGCCAGGGTTCGTTATTGTTTTTTCGCTTCATCCACAGGGGAGGTTGCACGCCTAAATGACCAATATTGCAATTTATTGCCTATTTCAATATCAGCGAACTTTTGTAACACTATTTTGTGCCAAGCTTCTTTTGTGGGTGCGGTTTGAGATCGTTTGACGTTGGTTAGCACTAACCATGATTTTGTACCTCGAATTTTTGCACCTTGCAGCTTAAAGAATTTTCTTCAGCTACTCATACTGCGAAGGCACGCGAGCCTAATGTCAACTGAAACGATGAACCGAAAACTAATGGGAGCTTCAGTCGACCCTGTGGCGGTTTCGCATACTACTCAGGGTTTCCCTACGCGACGATAATGTATTTTTTTAGGTTACTTTTTTTGGTAACGGGTTGATAGCATTTTATTCACAATATCAAAAAACATGGTGGTGGACTTTCCATTTCCTTACAAAGCACAAGGGCTTACCCTACCTGAGTTGTTTGTGTTGTCTTTTCGTGAAACTGTAACATAAGGTTTCCCTTTGCAACTTTACGAGTATTATCAAAACCCCACAAATTCCCACCTCGAGTGTTCTAAAGCATTACGCATTCCCCCAAATAATGGCGGCAATGGGTGAACGAGAATATTACTCGCCAGGAATTCCTGGGATGTCTTCTGAGTATGAGCATTTATTCACAGGAGGGTGGCATTTTAAATCTTATAGCTTTGACTGTTACTCGCCAGCAGTTTTGACTTTGGAACGCAGCAGTCTTAGCTGTGACCCATTGCCTTTAAATTTCGCACTAAGAGAGATTCGCGTTCACCCATCATCGTCGTCAGACGCAGAGGTCCATGATATTTCTTAGATTTTCAGTACGTGTTTGCATGCCGGTCGAAATACCTACTGCTCCAACGGTGTCGGACCGACCTATTCGAGTAGAAATCTTCTTCATAATGTCAGGGACCTAGGATCTATTTTGACAACGGGAAGTTTTTATTTATATACATTCACCCGCGATCCATAATCCGGGAGTGTTGAATTTCCTCCAGTTTTGTTTTTCAGGCTACATACACCATCAATGAACCTCCGCGGGCTTGTGCACCTGTCTGGGTAGCACTGCGCTAGGCTTCTGAATACGTATTAAAATATGATTTGCCAAAGAAAATGCTTGAAAAGCAATTTTAGCTAGAAAGGTTAACACTTTCACAAACCGTAATTGTTTTGGTGTTAGCATCTTTATAACACAGTGTCATTATCATCGGCGTTAGTGCCCTTCTTACGCGCCTGCTATTGTCGCTAAAGTAATGGCTCCACGATTAACAGGATAAGGAATGTCCACAAAACCCGACAGCTTCTCTAGGGGAAAAGAAATAACACCACCCCATCAAATTTTTCGAATAATCTTCATTCGACCAAGCGATAATTCGAAACCTTTATATGTTAAATTTTATAGCGAAGCCGTGTGGTCCAGCCTCTCTCCTTTACTGGTGTTTAGCTGCCTGCAATAGAGGTGCCTTGCAGCGAGAGAAGGAAAGACGCTGCTGCGACGCAGACCGAATTACGCCTTCGGAAAAATTTTAAAATATACTATTGTGAACCAGTAGAGTACAAGTGAAGTATATCCGAAAAAATTTCAATTACGTAGATAGGAGACTCATAACAGTTATTATGAAGGATAACCAACATTGGGCTTCGCGCCATGGTGGATCGATTCCCGGCCATGGTGGCCGCTTTTTTGATGAAAGCGAAATGAATAAATGCACGGGTGTTCGAGTTTTAGGCTCTCGTAACCATCCCTGTGTGGTGAAAATTAATCGGGTGCCAACCCCTATACGGCGTGCCTAATGGCCTCTGTATAGTCGGCGAGTTAAACCCAACAATCAACCAATCGATTGAATTGATGCGATGAGGTCAAAAGTTGTATTCCGGAACGCGCCTGTGCGCGCATGTGTTTACCTTGTAAGAGCCGATCGCAAAACGTTTGTCCTAATCTCCCGGAGGGGTACTCAAGAATGTCATCTAGTCTTCGTGCTCAGTGACATATTCAGAAAGTGGTACTGCATACCCAAAGTGTTTATATTGAGAATAGTTTAACAAGCAAGTTGTAAAGTGAGCTGCTACTGTGCTCCTTACTTCCAAAGCACCAACTATACATGCATTCTGAGGCAAACACCATATATCTAAGGAGTCAAGGAGTGCAAAGCATGCACCAGATGCACAAAGAGGTTACACTTAAGAGAACTGGGGCCGTACCTCGAATTCCGCATACGAACCATGCAGCGTATAACATCGCATAGACTTCGCGTAGTGTATACCCACTAGGGGTAATTCCCGATTTATTTGTGAGAATTTATGTGTAGTGCGTTTCATAACATTCTGCGATAGTTTAAGACGAATAAAATGCTGAGGGTTTATTGTAGTGAAATTGAGGAATGACCTTTGTAACGAAAAAGGAAAAGTAAAGTTTTGTAGTGCTCTTGCACTTTTTTGCTTTGAAACACGAGGAAGTGAAACAGAATCAGTTCTGCTGACAGTTGAGACTCAAGAAATATTTGAGAGGAGGTATGATCGCTTGGTTGTGATTTCTGTGATAGTAGTAAATAACAAATAACAAGCAGGATTTGTGTATACGGCAATGCAGGCAAACACAACACACACATTCATGCTCAAAATAGTGCCAGAGAAACACTGATTCATTACAAGTGAAATTTTATACCTGTCAGGCGCAAAAAAAATTCCAGCATGACGTATTTCACTATTCGTGGTTTAATTGCGAATAGAAGCATCAGATATTCAGCAAGATATCACAAGATATGGGCTACAAATTGCTGCTGAAACAAGTCCTTTTGATATCCGCACCATTTGTTCTGAAGCAAATTTTCAACATGCCCATCAGAACACATCCATGGTTTTCTGTACAGATCTGCTACGTGCCGTGACAAATAATGCGTTTTTTATAGAACCCTGGTAGAGCTCACAAGGAATGTTAACAGAACGATGTTTCATGCCGCCTGTTTTGAATGAAACAAGCTTTTATCCTTAAAGTTGCCTTAGGGACTGCCTGAAATATTGAGCTTCTGAAAGTTTCATCATGCTTCGCATATGATTAAGGTCTCATACTTTGAGCAGGTTGTGTTTTTTGGCATACGAATATGGAGTCGAAACTGGATGATAAAAATCATGAGATGTATGTTTTAAAAGCCTCATCAAGGAAACTGAATACTTTTTAAGTTCTACATAACACTGCAAACAAAAACAATCTTGACATGGATAATAAAATTCTCTTACCGGCGCTTTAAAACCTCAAGCAACCATGTGTGTTTAAAGTATAGACCATTCATAATAAAATAACCCCGCCCTAATGCCAAAATCACGTGCTTATTTCTGCATAACGCACCACCCATTCTGTGGACGAGGACACAGAAAAATGTTCACTTTAGTCTTGTGTACAAACCTCAGCGTAATAATTTATTTTGAGCGAGTCCTAAAAGGGCTCCCTTAATGGCTTCTGTGGCGCAGCGGTGGAGTCTAGCTTTTTTTTTCTTCGCTTCGTCCCCAGGGAAGCGAAGAACTTATTGGAGCCATGAAGGCCGCCGGTCTGTCAGTCCACTCTGGTGACAAACCCCTGCGCGCATGCGCAGCGGCTCAGGCCAGGGTTCGTTCTTGTTTTTTCGCTTCGTCCCCAGCGGTAGTTGCGCGCCAAAATTTCCATAATGCTATTATTTGCTATTTCAGTATCGCAAACTATTGTACACAATTTTGTCTCAAGCTTAATTTTTGGGTGCGGTTTGAGATCGTTTGAGGTTGATTACAACTAACCAAGATTTTGTACAGGGACTTTTTGCACCTTGCAGCCTAAAGAATTTTCTTAACAAAAATGGACAATATCTAGCGCAATATCTCATACCTAAAACAATACCTATTATCAAGGCTCTTGTTTTGCTGCAAGGTTTAAAGACTGGTGGCTAACAGGCTTCGTTCATTTCGCTGTAGTGTTCTGGGAGCGTGAGCCCGTGATAAGGGCAGCCGGTAAGCTGAAAAAAGCAAATATCAAAATAGGAGGGAGGGGGTACACCAGACGACCGAATGTGTGGGAAGTCGCCAGTCTCTTAACTCGCAGTGTCTCCCGACGAGTCCGCTTTCCTGGAACCGAGGCCGGATGTTTTTGCTCTTTCAGGACCCTGAAGTGTAGGGGTGTTTTCCCCTCAGCCATTATGATGGCTCAGGAAGATGGCACTTATTCTCCCACACTCCTCTCAAGCCACAGCGTGCTTCAGACCGCGCCTTCGATGTCGCTCTCCGTCACGCGGCTCCCACCTCCATCGCACCATGCTTTCCTCGTATTTTTTTTGAAACGGTGAAAGGGTCCCCTGTCACCTAGCACCCGCCGAGCCACCAGCACGTGCATATTAATGTATTACCGTGTTTTCTTCCACAGTCGCTGCTACGATGTCATGGCTTTGACAATGGTAACACGTACTGGAGCATAACCCCCAATTATATGTTATGCGTTAAAAATAACACCTCACGCACGCACTCTACCAAAAAAACTAATCTGATACGTGCGTGTGACAAACATTTTAGGCATATTCCGCGATGAACAGATTTCATTTCTCTGGGCGGTCAGAAAACGGCCAATCCGCTCTCGAGCAACTTTACTAGCGGCAACGATGCGAAACCTGTAGCTTTGATTTCAGCATTGGATTTTTTTGTCCTGTATCAGCATAACGAGGAAGCCGCAGGTTTCCCGGAACGTGTGCTTGTTTCTCCGGCTAACAAAGTTTTCTCAAAATTGAAAAATTCCGGGAGATCAAGGCGGGTAAAGGAAAAACTACAGCGTTTTGCTGTTATCCCGTATATGCACGCAATTTCGCATAGGGTGAAAAAGTTGGCTTGCAGGTTCAACGTGGACGTGGTTTTTTCAGCAAAAAATAGGTTAGAAAAGCTTTGTCCCGCGATCGACAGGAAGTTAAACAGCAAGAAAAGAGGGTCTTCGCACAAAAAGGGCTGTGGTGTAAAACACCAGTCACAGTTTGTTGAATGCAAAACCAAAGTTGTGTACTGCATCCCCTTGTCGTGTGATAAGATATATATTGGACAGACGGGGCGGTGCATTAATGAGCGCTTGCGGGAACATCGCAATACGCTAAAGGGCACACCCACATCCCACCTGTCGTCGCATTGCTCTAAGCATGATTGTTACCCCAAGTTTAACCCTACAAGCGTCCTGTTTGCACACAATGACACTGGCACGAGAGAAATTTGGGAAGCCTTCTTTATAAAAAAGAATTCTGACACGTGCATTAGCTCACCCTCGGTGTCACTGCTGGAAAGTGAAGTTGCGTATCTCTACAGTACTTGAGCTTCAGCTATCTGGGCTGTGGAGAGAGTGTATCCCGCGTGGTCTACGTCACGGTTGTGGTTAGTGCGCAGGCTCAACTCTTCATATGTTTTCCTTCTTTTCAATAAAACTTCAGTTGTTAGTAGCGCTCGTGTTGTGCACTCCTCTCTCGTCCCGTTTACTTTGCGCTGGTTAATCATGAACGAACTGGAGATGTAGGCTCCGTGTTCTTGTTCATGACAAACGGTGTTAAGACTTGATTTTGTGCTGGGGCACTGGATAGTTCTGCTGCCCTGGAGTCATGGATACTCGCAGCTTGGTTAAAATTCAAAGTGATGTGCCAGTAGGGCAGGTGGGGTATCAACTTGAAGTTCTCGAGGAGGGAAATCATTTGGGACAAACAAAAAATGCTTCGTATTCATAATCATGACTAGTTATGGGGAGTCCTATTAAAGGTTAGGAATTCATATTGATGACCAGTAGTCGCGTGGGGTCTCAAGTTAAAGGTTCCGATAAAGGAAATTACGTGGACAAATAAGAAATACATCCTGGTCGTAATCATGACATAGTCAAAGTGAGTCATAGAATGGTTTAAAATTCATCGGGATGTCGCTAGTGTGTGTGGAGTATCGAATTGAAGATCTCGGTGACGGTATTCACGTGCGATAAAAAATGCTTCTTGTTAATAATTGTGACAAAGTCATGGTGAGTAATATATATTGTTTATATTCAAAGTGATGTGCGCTTGGGCGTGTCGTGTGTCGAATTCAAGGTCTCAATGAGGAAAATCGCCCGAGACAAAATTTCTCCTGGTCATAATCATGACATAGTCATGGAGGGTCATCGATTGGGTCGAAAATCAGAGTGATGCCGCGGCGGCGCATAGTAGAGTAGTACACCACACCTTTATTCGGCCGAAGCTACTGGCCGAGCATGTCGACCGCCTGGGCGAACCGTCTGCGCTGTTCTTCTCCTTCAGAGCCAAGCCAATCGGTCCAGGTGGTAATGAAAATGGATGGGGAGGCATACGAGTCGAATAGCTGAGCCACCGGGCAGTAGAATAGTCAATGATGTAAATGAGCGTAGGCAGTAGGGCAGTTGGGACAAAAGGGGTCACATCTATAGCGATTGAGGAATAGGCGGGAGGGAGCGATCGGGGCATACATTTGGATGTGCCGGAGGAGTCGAGCCTCCGTTTCGGTGAGTGATGGGTGAGGATGCGGGTAGAGGCGTTTGTCAAGACGGAGCCAATGTCGACCTCCTTTATGGTACGTCGCAGGGAGAGGTTTGCACCGTCCTCCGAGGGCCCGGGCCAGGGGATCAACGGTGCCGGGTGAAGAGATTCGCGGGCGAGTTGATGCGCCAACTCATTGCCATCAATCCCGGAATATCCAGGGACCCAACGGAGGAAAACAATGGATGGCTATAGAGCGGAGGCCGCTCGTTCGACCTCCTGTTGAAGGACAGAAGGTAGTGAGCGATTTTGTATGTGTATAATAGTGGCGTGACAGTCAGAAAAGACTGTGTAATCGGGGACGGGGGGAAGAGAAGCAAGGGACTGAAGGGCATGGGCAATGGCGAGAACCTCAAGAGACAT
This sequence comes from Haemaphysalis longicornis, assembly GCA_013339765.2. NCBI lineage: Eukaryota > Metazoa > Arthropoda > Arachnida > Ixodida > Ixodidae > Haemaphysalis > Haemaphysalis longicornis. Next base: position 5,435,868 of record CM023458.1, read on the forward strand.
TGCTTCCGGAGGGTGGGGGGGGTCGGACAGATGACAGTCGACTTGAAAGCGAGCCACTCAGTGAGAAAAGAAGTAGCGGAGATAGCAGTGCATGTGGGAGGCGCAGAACATTGCGGCAAGCTGTGCCAGGATGTGGTCATGGCACAGACCATCAAAGGCTTTACGGACATCGACGGTCACCAGAGCGTGGATTTGGGTGGGGGTGGAAGAGAGAAAGGTGTTCTGGAGAAGCAAAAACATATCGTGAGCACCGACACGGCGACGGAATTTGATGAGCGAATGAGGGAAGAAGTCCCTCTTTTCGACAAATTCAGAGAGGCAAGTCAGAGCCATACGCTCAAGGGTGTTACCAACGCATGACGTTAAGGATATAGGCCGAAGGTTAGCAATGGAAGGAGGTTTTCCGGGCTGGGAATCATGGTAATAAGGGAAGACGTCCAAGAGCTAGGTAGGCTGCCACTGTCTCAAGCATGATAAAAATCTGGAGGAGGAACTCTTTCGCATTGTCGGGGAGGTTGCGGAGAGCCGTGTATGTGATGGCGTCTTCCCCGGGAGCAGAACGCTTAGCATTTCCAACCAGGGCTGCCTCGAGCCCTCGGAGAGTGAAAGGGCGGTCAAGATCAGAATTAGGTTCACCTGAGTAGCCCATATAGCTAGGAGTAAGAGGGGGCGGTGGATAAACAGAGGCTAGTTAGTTGAAAGGTCGGAGGCTGTTCCTTGAGCAAGACCTTTAGCTAAAGTGGGAGCAAGCGTGGGCGTAGTGCCTAGGAGAGATATAAAAAGAGATAGGGTATCCTATTGAAAGTCTTCAACAGGGCAATCACTGTGAACAAATAAAAACGTCTTCATCGTTACCCTCATGGGATACCCACGGTAGGTTAAATTAGGTTAAAATTCAAAATACGCCGGCAGGGTGTGTGGGTATCAAATAAATGTTTTGATGAATAAAATCGTGCTGGACATATAAAAACGTCATCCCGCTGATCAGTACTAGTTAGGAGTAGATAAACTGCACAAACTCATTGACAATGCTAGAATGGTAGCAGAAAAGGAATTGTGGTCTCAAAGGGAAGGGTTTGAGGGAGAAAATGTAAACCGGATAATTACCCCATTGAAGATTACCATGTGCAGTCCCTTCATAAGTAAAAATTCGGAGTTGCGTCATAAGCTCGTCGGCCCTGTACAATTATTGGTTCTCGTGTGGGTATTCGCGTGTAGCGTAACGCATGCTGCATAGTAATGGCGAGTTGAGCTTTGAAGGATGACAATAATTGTAAGCGAGAAGATCCGAAGCGTGGTAAATAATTTATTTCCCTTCCACATTATCCACATCAGCAAACACTTTGCGGAACACATCGTGTTGTTCTAGACTAATCATCACCATCGTTGGTTCCTGGACCGGTGTTTGGAGACGGCTGTGTTGTTGAATAAACGTCCTACTTCACGAAGTACACAAGGCCCTTACAATATTCATAAACCCTCATCTGGTGCTTCAGAGCGATCAATCGTGCTTGCGGCATTAAACCAGGCCATCATAAAACGTGGCTTGGACAACACCCTGCGGCTCGCAGCGTCGGAAAAAGCCCGCGTAGCCCCGAAAACAAAGCTGGTGAACAGCCACAAGGGCAAGATGGAGATGGAGAGTCAGGAAATTATTTTTAAATGTCTTGAAGGGTCAACATTTGCAGCGACCCACTGCTCACTGTAGCTTAATGCTATAAATTGTATAGAACGTACTTTTTCGGGTCGGACATTTTCTAGCGATCCATATACCACCTGGCGCGCATTTCCTGGGGACTGTGGACCGGGCAGACGACGTCTTAGTCTCTGGCTATTGGTCCGTGCGGCGCGTGGATATTAGACGTCCAGGATGGACACCGAAAATTGTTTTCATTCATTAGGCACGTCAGTAGTGAGAAGTCCAAAAGCTCTTTAATGAGAACATTCAAAGCGTCCAAGAGCTGTCAGATCTGGCCATACATTTCGCCCCGAAACCGCTAAGGCGACGGGCCACAACACACGCGCTTTGTCCTGACGGGGGTTGCCTGTGAGGCTACGTTTTGCCGTGCCAGAGGGTCGCCCGACTTTCATCCCCCATTGATGTTTATTTTCTTAACTGTGGGCACGCTGCTGTCGTTGCATCTACTAGGCGATGTATAGAATGTACTCGTACGGGCGTGATTACCCCGTTGTTGGTTGCACCAACAATCAGCATTAGGACAAAGTTCTCACGCAAGAAACGCGTGAAGTGCACCATGACAAAAGAAGATTCATCCTTTTGCGGAATCTATTCGCAGCACAAATTTCCTGCGCCCCTTCAGAGCTGCCGCGAATTGGTCGTCATGCTGAATCGGAAATCCTTCGAACCAAGAGAATTTGCCGGTATACGTACGGTCCTTCGCTGCGTCTGGACCCGCTGTTGATTCACCCTAATGTTCAATCTCTATCCCACGTTTCTGTTCTCTAGATGTATGTTCTTTTCATATCGTCAACGAGAAGCCGAAAAAAATCCTCCGGACAACTATGCTGCAGTTTGGGTATGCGAAAAAGTTGAGCCGAAAGCGAAATAAAAGTGTCACGGTGGTGCATACCGCCTGGTCTGGTTATTAAATAGCTTTTCGCGGTACCCACCCGCTGCTGAAACGCTAAAGTTGTTTTCAGCAAACAAATGGCCGTGAAATATTGGTGTATCAAATAAGTTGCCCCTGCTTGGCAGCAGCAAATAATGTCATGAGGAGGCAAACATTTTACTTTGATGAGCATGTAAGGATTCGGTCTGCACAGTTAAAGGAGTATTTAAGGGCCTTGTTTAACAACCGACTCAGCATGAGGTATAGGCGCCCGTATTTATGTCAACACGTTCGCACACCGGCAGCAGTGAGCCATGCTTGGAAATTTGCACAATGCACACGGGATCGGAGCCCTTCGCTGATTGCGCCAACGCACTTACTTTTGAGCGTACATAGGAGGCATATCTGCCCAATAGTTCCTAAGCTCTGTCATCAGAACACAGGCTGGTTGACTGATGTTGAGTGCTGCATTGTGCCGAACAAACCACGCTTTCAAATGGCGTGCCAACAATTCGCGAGCACAAATATACCTATGGGGCACTGAATAAGACGTTTTTACTCAACTGGTCATTACTCACTGCATGATTTCCAATGGTTGCATCCGATCCTCCTCCTTTCACCGAGACAAATATTTTGATAACCTACACGCCCTATCGGCATCACATTGAATTTTAACCCAATCTGTGACTAGCCATGACTATATTATGATGAAAAGGGATGAACACGTTTTTATTCACTCCGTGCAATTTTCCTCATTTTGCAATTTTCCTTACATTGGATTTTCACTTCATCTATGGTTTACCACAACAATCAGAAAACTATAACTAGAAAGCACTTTTAAACTGGTCCCACGTGATTCCCCTCAACGACACATTTAATTTGAAAGTCCACACACCCTAGCAGGATCATTTGGAATTTTAATCAAATCTGACGAACCTTGACTCTCATTACCATAAGAAGGACGCATTATTTACATGCACCACATCATTCCCCTAATTGACACCTTCAATTTGACACCCCATATGCTTTAGTGGCCTCACCCTAAATTTTAACCCAACATATGACGACTCACCGTGACTATCTCATGATTACACCCATGAAAAGTCTTTTAGTTGCGCACCGTGATTAACCTTATCGAGATCGTAAATTTGATACACAGACGTCTGACTGAGGCCACTACGAATTTTAACCCAACATAATATTCCCCATGAGTACCTCATTACTGTACCCAGTAAGCATTTTTGTATGTGTCCCATGTGATTCCCCTAATCGAGACCAATATTTTTAACCCAACGCAGCCAGTGGCATCAATTTCAATGTTCACCCAAACAAGGTCTCACCATGACTATCTCTTGATGTAGCCATACTGCATTTTTGTCATATGTGATTTCCCCGATCAAAACCTTTATTTTTATTCTCCCGCAAACAATAGCGGCATAATTTTAAATTTAAACGATTTAAGACCCACTATGACTATGTGGTACAGATAATAATCTGGAAGCATTTTTTATTAGTCCCACATGATTGCCCTCATCGACACCTTGAATTTCATACGTCATACGCCCCAGCCTTATGAATATAAATTTTAACCCCATTTATGACCAGCCATTACTAGATCTTGATATAACCATAATGAATTTTTGTCCCAAGTGATTCCGCTGCTCTAGACTTTGAATATGATTCCCCACACGCCCTCGTGGCATTGTTTTCTAATTTAACCCAATTTATGACTTACTATCACTGCCTGATAACTACACACAGGATACATTTTCTAATTTGCCTCTCGTGATTCTATTAATCAGGATCTTTATTTTGCACCTAAGACGATTTAGCGTGATCAGTTTGAATTTTCACACAATCTATCCCATAATGCGGTCATACTTCTATCTAAACTGGCTTCGCCAAGTCAATTCAGTTGACAACTCATTTGAAAGAGCAGAGGCGATAGCCGCCGCCTCTTTTGTCCCTCAGGGGCTCACCTCTTCCTTTTTGACCCTAGCAAATCAAACCGTTAACAGAAGCAGGCGAACAACCAGCAAGCAAGCGCCGCCTTGCGCCTTCCTACCACCCTCTCCGGGCTTCTTAGAGAATCCATCAAAAGAAAAAGGTTAGATAACCCTTTTCATTACCTCCGAAGTCGATTATTATTCACGCACCCAGCCGCTAAATAAGACACCCCCATGTCCCACCAACCGATCATGCGCATTGCGAATACTGCCGTACCCGTAGGTAACCCAAATTGCGAGCCCAAAGTGACACATAATACTTTACAGCCAACCATAACTGCGTCCTAAGCGACTGATATGTACTCGTAACTCAAAATGTACTCAAAACTTATATGTACTCCGAACTCAAAAGTGACTCATTCTCAGAATGTACTCAAGCTGAAAATGTACTCACAACTCAAAATGCACTCACAACTCCAATTTGTTCTCAAAACTGAAAATGTACTCAGAACTCAAAATGCACTCAACTCAAAATGTACTCACCACCTTAAATGTACTCAGAACTTAAATGCCCTCAAAACTAAAATGTACTGAAACTCGAATTGTACTCCTATCTCAAAATTTACTCAGTACTCAAAATGTACTCATAACTCAAAATACTCAAAATGTACTCAAACTCAATATGTATTCAAAACTCAAAATGCACTCAAAACTCAAAATTTACTCAGAACTCAAAATTGACTTAGAACTCACTCGGTCTCAGGCGTACTCAAACTCAGTCGGGCCCAATCTCCCTCAAGCTCAAACTCACCATGCCACACTTGCCTCTCGCTCACTCAAACTCAGACTCACGCGTGAGTTTGAGTCCAAATCAGTCTGAGGAAGAAGACTCATGAGTGAGTCCACCGACCTCTGGACGAATATAGAAGATAACAGGATGTTTAGTGGCGAGAGAGCATACAAAGACGCCTCAAAGTAAATGACCGGCGTCGCTTCTTTATAAAAAATTTTCCCTAGCAGTAGGCCGCACTCTCAAACGCTCGGAAAGAACTACACAATCGCTGCGTTTACTGACAGTGCTGCTAGACGGTGCTGCATGTGTCGGAGGCTGTGTGTTCTGTTCGTATTTCTTTTAATCCACATTTTACAAAGCTAGAAATATTGCGGCTGTCCAAAACAGTTCGCGGCAACGCTGTCACATGCGCAGCAAACAAAAATTAAGCACATTGCTACACATGATTAATTTGCAGATTAAAATTGAAAAACAAACTGCTTGATCCCTCAGTAATAAGAATCGCTTAGGCACAAAATTTAAATGTGCAGCGATATCTGCAGATAAAGGAGCATTATTTGCGGTATGGCGGCGGTCTTCTCGGTGTGCTTGGCGTGCAACGTCCTGCTAGCGGGTCGCTTCATGAAAGGTGCGACCGTTTCGGTCCTGCTCCATGGTGTATACGGCAGACGGTGCGTTGCGACGCGCTCAGCTTCTGGAACGCGAAAGTTAGAATTTGTAGCTTGAACCGGCCACGAGCGAACGCGTTTTGCTACCTGCTGGCGTTTCTCAACGCATCAAATCAGTTGGCGTTCGTGCCATTCCCCCGTCGGCGTCGCTATCACGCAGCTTATGCCAACTGTCGGCACTTGTTAGTATCATATGATGCACTAAGTCGGTTCAGCTCTCCTAGACGGCAAAACCACCCTCGTCAATGAAACTTTTTCTGGCGTTTCTGCTTTGTCCGTTAGGCTGGCGTCATTTCCACGGAGAATATGACGCCATCAAAATCTCTGTGTACCCGGGAATAGAACACATTCATGTTAAAATAAATATCGCAATAGGAGAAACCCGCGTCACAAATACAGTCATCTAGTGTTACGCAGCCTCATGTTTTATTGCCGCAGGCTTTACGGATGTATGCATACCTGAGTCCAAATACTTAACAATCGTTTAGTCAGTTGGGTCGAGAATCAGGCTGCAGAGTTATGCCCAGAATCAGTTCCATCATTTGTTCACTTGCCTAGAATGGCATCGCACAAAAGCATCCTTCTTTTTCTTAACCAGCCTTCCATCTTTCCTCTAAAGGCATACATGCCTGCCGACTACAACGCAGGCTCTTATTATTCGTCATCATCAGCTCGTTTAAACGGAAAGGTTTTTTATTGGGGCCGACCATGTCCTGTCCAGAAACCAATGCATTTCCACATGGACTGGTCGGGGGGACCGAAAGCTTTGATTCGACGTCTGGGCGCCTAGCGCATACGTAAAACCCAGCTTACATTATTTCAAAGCGGTTACATAAAACGCGAAAAAGGACCTGTTATAGATAAAACAATATACGCCGATATTTTCAAGGAGTACAATGGTGTATCTTTATCTCATACACGACGTATCAGTAAACACTTACACTTACATCGTTCGCAGATGCGTTTATTTCGCGCGCAAAAATGTCGTTGCATGAGGTTGTCTACGGATTGCGAGTCGGGTCTTTGATGGTTTGGCGATCAATTGGAAGCACGCTGGGAAAATGTTTGACAAAGTTTAGAGAAAACTTTGAAACACATTCGAGAAGGATTGCTATCAGAAAGCTTTTTTATCAGAATATTTTTTTTATGAAAAGGATGGTAAAGTCTTTTTTAGTATTCTTATTAAAGTGCAAATTTTAACGCGATATTCTCTGCCTTTGACAATTAAATGACATTATTGAGACTATCAGAAACCACATCAAAGATGCAACGTTTCTTTTTTGCCTCGTAGTAATGCGTAGGTTTATTTACACTCTTGCCGGATTTTCAGTTGATCATTTGTACGTGAGCTTCTATCTATTCAGTGGCAGTGAATGCATTTTTAATAGTTAAACAAACGCTGTATACCATGGAAACAAACATCACTTTTTACGCCTTTTATCAGTGTCAAAATTGTGGAGACCTTGATATTATATTATTTGTGGCCTTCGTACTTTCTCAGGTTGTCTTTGCGTAATAGTTTGTTAAGTATATGAAATAACGTTCGCAAGATGTTCTTAAAATCTTTGCCCATAGAAATAGAAGTAAACATTTCAGCACGCAGGGAAATATCACTTTTTGGCAATGAGCTTTGAAAAACTCTGGATACACTTGATCTGCTAATGTTTTATGTGAGAATACATGGGCTGGTTTATGGTGTATGGTGTTCCCCCAATGACGTTGTATACTATATAGCTATATATAGTATATATATCTATTATATATATATATATATATATGTATGTATGTATATAATATATATATGCATTTATTATAAGCCTATATATATACTTATACACAGTGCAGACTTGCTCCCACGGAAACTGAGAGATGTACGTCTGGGGATCAGATATTTCAGGCGAACCTTTTGGGCTAGCAATCTTCACTGCCGCTTTTGCGAGACGTGCTGACTCATTCCACAGAAACATTTTCTGATGCGCGCCATCACCAAGCGGGCTCGCCTGTACCATAGGGATGGTTTTGTCCTTATACATCTCGGCCAAGGACCACTTCCAGCACCGTGCTTGCCCCAGCAATCAGCGGAGGGACGCGAGATGTCTCATGGCAACCGGAGAGCGCAACGGAGAGTCTCGAATTCAGGGTCTCGTCGTGAGCGGACTTTTCGGCAAGCGGCTCTCGGGACCGAGGTGCAGTATTGGAATATAATCTTACAGTGTGGACCGGTGAGACGAGTGCGGGCGGCCATTTCCACCGAGTTCGGAACGCCATCTCGCCGCCGCCCTTGCAGCGCTCCGCTGACCCGGTGTGCCGTTCATCAGTTTAACCACCCAGATCTTTAGGATGTTGTTTGATGACTCGCTCCTAGTGATACTGTTATGGCATAAATGCACGTGTATACTGTATATTTGATTGCACGCTGCAACAAATGGTGCCCCTGTTGCCTTATCTAGACGCATCCCGCCTTTGTCGCTTCCGCACCAACCAAGTTGCGCCGCAGCCATCGCTCGCACTGCTTCTTTGCTGATTGCAGATGGCAGCGTGCTAGGGGATCATGAGTGTGTGAACATTTAACCCCACAAACGAAAGCAGGATAATAACGTCGGAGACAGTCCGCTGGCTTTAGCTGAAAGCACTACTTCATCCGGATTGCACACCTGTGACGGGGTTCACTGGTCACACTTCCATGGCATCACGTGCTCATCTCATGTGATTTAACTCATTGCAGCACATGCTAGGCAGACTAGTGCTGCGCCGCATGCAAAGCGTTGCCACAAGGTCATGATACGCGCTGAGCTTCAGACTATTGAGAGGGGCATTTGATTCCTATACCCCACAGCGCTGCCGTAAGGGACACCACTAGAATTGCCCGTCGGGCCCGTTTCGAGATCAGCCTCGAGTCATTCCAACCCAATCCCCAATGTCGGCGCTGCTATGCGGCACGTTAGGGAGTTTTTTACGGTTTTAATGCGTTGGAAACCCATTATGATGTGGCGCAGTCACTCTGTTAGCAAATGTGGCGTAATGTACACGATTGGTGCACTCGGTTTATAAAAGCGCCTGGTGTGTGCAACAGGCCAGTGTGGCGAAGCTGGCATATGCATAAAACTGATTGTATTTCAACTGCCCTGAAATGTGCTAACAGCCTCCGTAAGCAGCGGCACTCAAATGGTCTTGTTAAAGCCATATCCTGTAAAGTAAATTGGTTTGTTTTACGCTTACATGATCTAATAAAGCAATCATGCCTGACAGCATGCCATTACGCTGGTCGACATCATAACTGGGATATTGATCACTGCCTTGGAAAATCATTGCGATGTAAATTGCACGAACATTCTACGAAATACATACTGAGGATAATACAAAATATATTCGCGGATCAGCATGCGTAAAGAATATAATTCTCGGTCGTATTGACATGATGTGAGGGCCCGCCAACATTGATCCTATTAGACATGTATCCTCCGTAAACCACGCAGCGACGGCCTTACCGAGTAACACGCGTCCGCTATTATGCGCTTCTTGAAAGCATCATCATATGACCCAGCCAGCCTGCGGGATCTTGTACAAATTAACATCAACGGGCTTTATCAGATTCCACACTCTTCCAACAACACCTTTTATCGTTTGTGAACTGTTTCCCTGTACCTAAAAAAAACTTATACACCAATTGACTAGAAGTCGATAAAAAATGCAAGTGTACGTGTAGCTTGTGCATGTGATAGCTAAAATGTTCACTCCTTGATTTCGTTCCTCATTAGGGTGAATCGATAGCTAATCGCTTCCCTTTCCGCCCCCCTCCCCATGCCCATGCCCTTCGAATTAGCAGTGCATTTTATTACGGGTTGGGTCTAGTGAGTCCTACCTGGCTGAAGTTCAGACGAATGTATTCAACATTTCCAAAGCTGAAGTGAGGATTTTGTCATTCCCGTACGAGCTATTCCATTTCTTCCCGGCTTGCAAATTATTTTTAGGACAATATTGTTTTATGGCCAGGTACACCAAGATCTCACCGACGTCCTATCCGTCACGATAATTACATCGCCAAACTAAGTTCCATTACGCGGCTGTGACCGCATTCGATCTACACACTCTGTTACCGCAACGGAAATACCAGACATTGTGCCAACTGCGCAATGAATTCAAGCAGATGTAGGTCTTCGAGGGCGCATTATATCTTTCCCACTACCTTCATTCGGATCGTGCTGCTGTCTAAGAGAGGCGATGCGAAGTAGTTTATCACAACGCTAATGAGCGCCGACTGTGGGCTCCTCGATGGCAGCGTCTTTGTGTACGTGGGACGCGGGTGTATTGCGGCACCATCCACCACCTACTACTTTCAGTTTCGGTTTCGGTTCGTTTGGTTCGCCCGGTTTTCAAGGGGAGGTGGTATCAGTCGAATTTGCGTACTGTTCGAACGTCCAATCCAGTCTCCGTCGTTGTTGCATCTAATTTTGACATACCGACGTAATAAAAATAGCGATGTGCAATTTCATATGGATGCGCGATAAATATTTAGATGTTCCTGTGAAGGCTCAATTCACTTTCGTGTTTTACCGATTCCTATGCAAGAGGCATCAATCACATTTTTATTGCTTCATTTCATCAAATGTCCTTTCTTCGTGCTGTGAGGCGTTTGTGTGCACATAGTAAGTGAGGCAGAGCCACACACTATTGCTTACATATAAACGTGGCTTATGTTCCCAGAAAAGGTGCAGGTGGTTATCAGGTGACGGGTAATCACATTCCTAAAGATATTCTTCAACGACGTATATATTCAAAACGAAGGGGCATTCGTTGTACCAGCAGCAAGACAATCCTAAACCTCTCACATTTGCAGTATCATGCCTAACCAAGGCGGCAAAAAATCATTTGTGGCTGATGTGTTTGGAGGTGACAGTGGCGACATGCTCCTGCCGCTGCTGATTCTCGTGAGAGCGGTCCCGGATAACTTTTGTTGGAGTTTGAGCTCTCTACGAATCTGTATCTATATTTTAACTTGCCTAAACGTACTTTGCCTCGCACTGACGCGACCATAAAAAGTCGTTTGGGGGGCGGAAAGGGAAAAACAAGCGAAAGAGAACCAAAATCTACAAGAGGCCCTATCACACACGCTCCGGTGAACCCTATCACGCCGCGAAGAAGTGGCGCCCACCGGCCCAGCCGTCGCGACGTTCGACCGCATACGGGCCGTAATTGATGCAAGCTTGTATTCACTGTGTGGTATTTACAGTGCAGTTGATACCGGCCACCTCTACCGGCATTTTCTCTCCCAGTGCGGAACCCATGACGCCTGCAATTACAAACCCTCCGGATGGCGAGAAATGTCACACAATAACACAAATAACCTTTTGCTTTTATGCCTTAAGTTCCCAATATTTTGCGCTTAATAAGCATTTTTTTGCCAAAGCAGTTGTTGTGTGCAATATTTTGAACACATGTTTGTTTCTGATTCACAGCACGGGCAAACCGTTGCTGTAAGTTTTTAAATGTTCTTTTGATCATTTTTTTTGCTTTTGCTGTACTGTTTGCTTTTAATTTGCAATAACTGCAATAGGTAACCATAAAAAAACTAAGGTACTGAATTATTTATGCCTTTTTTGTGAGAAAGTTCGTCGAAACGCAGCTTTATAGCAGCTGTTTGAAAGAGAGGGGGATGGGAGCCAGTATTACCAAAGGCCTGCGGCATAGCGCTGCTTTGTAAGGGAGAAGGAGTCTTGCGCGCCCGGCATACTTTCAGCATTTTGGTCTACGGCTGTTCACCAATAATACTCATAATGCCCAATAACACGTCCATTGCGGAATCATCCTGCCTGACACTTAAACCATTCCAATCACTACGAAATACTTCTCTAAACAAAGAGTATCTTACCCACCACCACTGAATGCGAAATAATAGTGCCGTGGTACTCCAAAATTTCGAATTCTACACCTCGTGTGCGCCTAGTTGCTTCTCGACTTCAAACGGCATGGCGTTTTCATTCTAGGCTCTCAGCACAGGATGTAGCCCGCTCATTCTCCGAAAATTCCTATCGGACCATGCCCAGAATTCCATTTAGGGAGGGTGGTTTCAAAGCTTGGCCGTTACTACTCCAAGTATCAGCGAATGCCTCTGGATTCATTACGGTGGCGCTATGAAGCAATAGGTGGTCTCTTAGCTTTCTAACACTGTCGGTCAGAACATATCATACTGGTTTCATTACCGCCACGTTTATGGAAGGGGGAGGTTTGAATTGCAGACAGCGAAACTGAATAAAAATTATGCCCACCTCCCCTCCCGGGAACCCTGGTGTGATGCGACACTGTAGGGGGTTCCGTTAGGGTTTCCATTGGGTTGATTACTCAAATCGGCGGCATGCCATTCAATCAAGGAACCGTCGCATCAAGGAATCGTCGAGTACTGCGAGAGAGAGCATGCGTAGCGCGACGACCGTCGACTGAAAGACCGCCGGAGCGCGGAGTGCCGCTTTATATTCACAGCGCCCGAAGGAGAGGAGAGCGCGGAGAGAGAGAGTGCTGCACACGTGCAGCGCCGCCCACCGGCGCCTAGCAACGGCGTGAGAGCGCCGCGCCAACCCGCAGCTGTTTGGGAGAGAGCGCGTTCGCTATGGGAGAGAGGAGAGGAGGAGGGGGGAGAGCGAGAGCTAGATATAGGATAGGAGATAGGCTATATAATATTTATATATATATATATATATTATATATATATATATATATGATGTATATTTTATATATATATATATATATATATATGATGCGAGAGTCGACGAGAATGTTTGAGTTCGTTTTATGTGCGAGCGCCTGGCACGGCCACAATTGCACACACACCGTTCCAGAAGTGGAGATGATAATCACCCGTCGAGAAGAAACACGATATGAGATGAAGATGAACGCACGAAAACGAAGCATAATGGGGCTATTGGCTGCTGCCGTTGCTAAAATTCTCATATGCTCATTTCACGCTCACACTCTTACTCCCCTCTGCTGAAGCAGCCATCCTGGCCCTGACTCTCAGGTAGAGGAATCGGGCCGAATGAAAGCCTTCATCCGGGAAACATGTACGATCTTAGTTCTATGGCAGCGACGGTCAGTGACACCGGAAGAAGGCGTTACACGATAATTCACTGGTGAGGTTTGCTCCAGGATCCTGTAAAGGTCGATGCAATCGGGCAAGAGCTTCTCGCATAATACCGGAACATGGAGGGTTGTGGAAAGGCAGAACTTCTGCACCCGGTTTAAAGCGACGAAAGATGCTTCTCGTCGTGGTGAGACTTGCCGTTTCCTTGCCAGGCCGCCGCATTCAAACGGGCAAGACTGCGGCATTGCGCCAGTCGATAAACAAACTGGTCTGGAAGATTTGCTGTTGGCGGAATAGGTGTGCGGGAGACGCGTAACGGGAACGGCCATACACGAGGAAAAAATGGGAGAAGCCAGTGGTTTGTATTGTATGGTATTGTAGGCGTAGGTAACAAATAGTAGCTAACTATCGTCCTATTCTCAATGACCAGCATCCCATCCAACTGCTTGAGCACATTCTATTCTCCAACATAATGACACATCTAGAGTCGATCAACTTTTTTTACCCACAACAATATGGCTTTCCGAAATTCCTACTCGTGCGAATCACAATTAGCAGACTTCACAAATGACTTACTACAATATATGGACGTTCAGATTTATGCGTCTTCTAAGACTTCTGGAAAGCATTTGACCGGGTTCCTCACAACCGACTGCTCGCTAAACGGTTCTAACCTTGGAAGTCTTTCTAAGCATAATTTCCTGGATTAAAAATTTCCTCACCAGTCGTAAGCAATTCACAACTGTCGATGACCATCATTCGTCCCTCACTGATGTGACGTCCGTGGTCCCACAGGGTGCGTGCATCTCACCGCTGCTTTTCCTAATTTACAATAACGAACTACCGAATATTATTGTTAACCAGATAAGACTATTCGCCGATGACTGCGTCATTTACACTACTATTCGCAATCCTGGAGACAGTATTGCTATTCAACATGATCTCAACCATATCGCAGCATGGTGTGATAAATCATTAATGCCACTAAACAAAGAAAAATGTAAACTGGTATCATTCACCAGTAAGAATACCGTATCACAGTTCTCCTACAAAATTAACGCGTTCCCGATTGCCGCTGCAACATCCTAAAAATACCTCGGAGTTCAGCTCTCACCATCCCTATTGTGAACATTTCACATGAAAAACCATTTGCTCAGACGCCGCAAGCACGCTCGGCTACCTACGCCGGAATCTAAAACTTGGCATCTCCGGACATTAAAAAACTAGCCTACCTAACGTTCGTAGGACCAAAACTGGAATATGTATCATCGATGTGGCATCCCTCACAGGCATACCTCACCCACCCAACTAGAAGCCATACAGAATCGTGCCGCCCGCTTTATCTGCTCACAGTAGTCCACTAGCACAAGCGTAACTGCCCTAAAGAAATCTTTCCACCTGCATTCACTTGAGTCACGACGGATCATTTCACGCCTCTGCCTTCTTCATGCTTTTTATTATCACCCGAAATCCAGACACCCTCTCTTTAAACCGCCACACCGAACCTCGTCCCGTATCAGCCACAGCAACGCCATAGCACGACTACCCAGCCGTACTTCATCAATGCTCAACTCATTCTTCCCTTAAGAAATAACCGTCTGAAACCATTACCCGTTACAATAGCCTCGTGCGCAGACCGCAAATTAATTCCCGCGAAAAATATCTCAACATCTTTCATAATACCTGCGTATCAAATTTGCCTTATGTGTTGCCTTTCTTTAATGCTGTATCTTTTGTACTTTTGAACTGCATTTTTGTACTGTAATTTTGTATTTGCTGCTATTATTGCTCTACCTTTGTCACTTGTTCTTTTTCTTCTTTGTTGCCTTGTAATTTTTTTAGCGCTGTGTCATACCTTTCTGCCCGCCCCCCCCCCCTTATGTAATGCCCTCAGGGCCCTTAAGCTGGAAATAAATGAAATAAATGAATTAAATAAAATAAATTGGTGTCCCATTTGGTGTGGTCAGGCCAGATTTAGAAGGAAAGCATGTTCGAAAGACTCCAATGGAAGTGCTCCGCCAGGCCGTTTATTTGATGGTGATAGCTCGACGCAATTTTTTGAGCGGTGCAGCGCCCGACACAGTTCGCAAATTAGCGAGGAATGGAACGTTCGTCTATGGTCACTGAGAAGAACTCGGGGCGGTTCGTGGCGCAGGAAGATGGCTATGAAAAAGAAGTCTGCAAATTCTTAAGCGCAGCCCGAAGGAATAGCGGCAGTTTTGGCATAACTGGTCATGTGGTCCACTGCTGTGACGACCCAGCGATGGCGGCTGCAGTTATTGGGAGAGGTCCGTACAGGTCGATTCCGACATTGTCGAAGGGAGCTGAAGGGCATGAAAGGGATTGGAACGTCTCCACGGTTGTGAAGTGGGTTGTTTGGGGCGTTGGCTTGGGTGCACAGGACGCAACATACTTGGCGGCGCGGGTTGAGAGGCCGGAACAAAACAACAGCTTCGGCATTCTCGCTACGACATTCTAGCTACCATACCTGCAGCATTTGATCGACTCGCCAGGTTTCCCTTTCGCCGAGGTGATGATGTCGAACCGGGCTCGTCAACAATGTTACGATCAGAATATTCGCATGATTGGATGATTTGCTTGAACTATAAAACGCCGTGCTCCACCTGTGCGACGTCGATAACGCGTGATTTCTCAATGAGGAAGCATCATTACCACCACCATAAGCGTTACACCAGCTATAGGAACTTGTTGGAACGCCGTCTACCCGCTCTGAGTGCCCAAAAAGTAGTTCACAGTCTGGGTTTGAAAAGTCTGGTGAAACACGCCTCGTGCATCGTGCATTTATGTCTTGGGTGTCATTTCCACCTCGGTTGATAGGACATGCCAGCGGCAGTGAACATCCTCCAAAACTTGAAAACATCGCGTTTGTTTGCCTACCCGCACGTACAACTTTGAACCCTGCATGCCTCAAGACCATCATCATCATCATCATCATCATCACCAGCCTATCTACGCCCACTGCAGGGCAAAGGCCTCTCCCATTATTCTCCAATTACCTCGGTCCTGTGCCAACTGTGACCAATTTATCCCGCAAACTTCTTGATCTCATCTGCCCATTTAACTTTCTGCCGCCCCCCTGCAACGCTTGCCTTCTCTAGGGATCCACTCTGTTACCCTTAATGACCAGCGTTTATCTTGCCTTCGCATTACATGCCTGCCCGCGTCCATTTATTTTTCTTAATCTCTACTAATATGTCTTTAACAACCAGTTTTTGCTCCCTGACCCACTCCGCTCTCTTCTTGTCCCTTAATGTTACACCTATCATTTTCCGCTCCATTGCCCGCTTAGTCGTTCTCAATTTAAGTTGAACCCTCTTAGTAAGCCCTCCAAGTTTTCTGCCGTAGGTGGAGTACCGGTAAGATGCAGCTGTCATACACTTTCTTCTTCAGCGACAATGGTAGGCTGCTATTCATTACTGAGAATGTCTGCCATATGCACCCCACCCCATTCTGATCCTTCTAATTATCTCTGCCTCATGGTTGGGATGTGGGGTCACAACTTGGCCTAAGTAGATTTATTCGCTTACCACTTCCACTGCCTCGCCCCCTACCTCAATACCTTCTGAATATCTGAATACCTTCTTCTGTAAACTGGAGAGTCGGAAGTGGACCTGGAGGAGCCCGAATGGGGAACATAAAAATGAAATAGACTTCATACTAGGCGATGACCCTGGCGTCGTGCAGGATGTGGAAGTGGTCGGAAGGGTAACGTGTAGTGACCACCGCATGGTAAGATCTCGAATTAGGCTACCAGGAATTTTGGACATCTTAAGTTTCTGAGGATTCTGAACTGTAACCTATGACTCGCTTCCTCACCTCGAGGCCATACTCAGAGTAAGGCGTTTGTGCTGTAGACATTGAAGTCAAGGGAGTAATTGGAAATTCGTCACAAACTATTTGTGGTCACTGCCTCGATATGATCCGAATCGGCGAACGCGGCAAAATCACCGCCGAGGGCGTAAAGGCACAATGTACTTGCTTATGTTACAACGGTAGGTGCGGTAGCTGCTTAGCCGCTTCTTTTACACTTTCCTTTACACGGGGACTGAAGAAATCCCACCGATGTCACAAGCAGCGCTACATGTAAAATTTGAGCCACATTTGTGTTTTTGGTATGCTTCATCAGCAAGAACAGCAAAACGGTTGCTCTCTGTGTGGAAGTGACACCACCCGCCCTTATATGGTTATCAGTTCCGGGACATGCCTCGATTCGGTGAGGGCCATTACGCCTACAGGCTCGCCTAACATCCTACCTGTACGCGCTATCGCGCCGACCCTAGCCCTCGCTGTGCCTTCGTTCTCTGTCGCCACTCCGTCTTGCCTCCAACTCTTAAAAACGGCGCCGAGAAAGAACTGGATTCTGCACATTTTGACGGGAAACTAACTAGTCAAATGGCCATAAGTCAATCACAAAGTGCATCACCCACTTTGAACGTCAAAGTAGAAGGGAGTGAAGTGGAGTGGAGTGGATAAACGTAATTAAGACGAGCTTCAGGCGCTGATGGTTGGCGCCCGCCAGGGGGGGGGGGGGGGGCTCCTCCAGACTGGGAAGCCCTGGACCGCACTGGCTGCTCTAGCCCTCTCCACCAGGCTACGCTGGACTTAGAGGTCAGAGCTGGCAAGCTGGCTCGCCCACTGCTCGTACGGTTGGGTTGAGGATGTGGGGTAAGGGATGGGGTTTTCTGACACTACCATACCATGTGGTACAGGGTGCCGGGTTGGGGACAGAAAATACACGTAGAGTAGTAGAGGGTGGGGTACATGGCATGGAGGTTAGTGGCGTGAGGATAAGAATTGGTCTGAAGTCGGCGAAAGGCAGTCGCCTCTGGTCTGGATAAATGGGGATGTGTTGGAGGGAAGCGTCGTCGTTTGTGGCGGTAATGGGTGAGGATGTCCGCGTATGAATGAAGAGTAGCGTGCTTGGGAGAGCGAAGGAGCTGCGTGACTTCGCCTTCTTGAGAAACGTCCCGGTGTGTATGAACGCGGGCAGCTGCGTGTGCCTCCTCGTTCCCCTCGAAGGACTCGTGTCAGGGGGTCCAGATGATGTGCATTTCCGGGAGCTGGCACACACTTCGCAGAATTTTTAAGGCCGTGGGAGGTATTCGACCTAGCAGGAAGTTGCGGCAGGCGGTTTGCGATGTCTGTCATTATAGTGAGGTAGTCGTTTCCAGTGGTGGCGGCTAGAGCAATGGCAAGTTCTTCTGCTGCCTCAATAGATGTCGTGGGTACTGTAGCGGCCATCAGTTCTGCACCGTTGGCTTCGATGACACTCACGGCATGGGCGGGTTGTTGGTGGTATGGAGAGGCATCCGTATTACCAGTACAGAAAGAGTTGGGGAAGCGTTTTCTAAGGGCTCGTATCCGGGCTTCTCGGCGTGCCTTGTTATAGATGGGGTGCATATTTCTGGTAATGGGCGCGACTTTGATGTGACTGACGGATGGTTAGAGGGATGCATTGCCTCTATTCGCATTTTGGGGGAGGCCTGTAGCCGAGCCGGGTAAGTGTAGCCCTGCTGGTTGGCGGTGAGCTTAGGTCGCGTGAATTGATAGATGCGATGAGCTTCCTCCAGTTCCTCCTATGTATTATGGACGCCGAGCTGCACGAAGTTTCTTGTTGCTCTTTTTGGAGGCAGTCCAAGGGCGGCCTTGTAGGCTTGGCGTATGGCGATGTTTGGCTTTTCTTTCTCTGCGGGTTTCAGGCCAATACGGTGTACCAGTACGTAACCTCGGCTAATAAGGAGGGCGTGAAATATGCGCAGGTGTCAGCATTTGGTAGCCCAAATCGCTGATGGGATGATCCTGCGGATGAGGTGAATGAGGCTGGTTAAGAGTCCGGTTGCAAGGAAGGATAGTCTGGGCGCCTGAGCCATCTTTTGCTATGGTGGGGCCTAATATGCGCAGTTGTGGCATATTGGGGACGAGTTGCTCCTTATTGGTAAGTTCTGGATCTGGTATGGAATCTGGACGCTTTTTATATGTTCTTTTCGCACAGAGTTAGAAGGGCAGATTTTTCTCGGGAACACTCGAGTCCTCGGGCTTTCAGGTATAGTTGGGTGACCTGAATGGCTGCATGAAGTGCATCTTGCTGGTCGCCCGGAGATCCATTCGGCACTCAGAGTGTTAGGTCGTACTCGTGTATTGTAAGATTATTGCTGATACCTTTACTCACATGAGAGGCTAATATTTCACTATATAACGAAAGATTTTGTTCGCAGCTACGTAAATATGAACCTCTTATGCAAGCCCCCTTATGCACTTGCAGCCAATGTGTCCTCGAACCAACGGAATATATAACTGGGCCTGTTTATATTGTCACCTTGGAAAAATTTTACGTTACAAATACTTAGCATATTTACAGAACGAACAGGAATACACAAAATACGGAATTTAGCCACAGCTTAAACCACAGTGACGCATTCTCTCTCAGTGATAGCATAAGTACATTCCGATGGGGACAGAAGCCTGCTGACTTATGCGACGACCTGACCAGCCCCAGCTTGACGCTGGCTGAGGGTGCCACCAACACCATGCCCACTTGCGTTTGTGCGTGTTTCGGTTGGGTTGGAGACGTCTAATTTGTCTAACGCAGGGTAACATGTTACCAGGCAAATTAGTGTAGCAAATGCTGCAGCTCGTTCAACGTTCCAGGATAAAGTGGCACTTTTTGTTGGGATGAATTGAGAGGATGGCCATTCTAGTCAAACTATTTGTGCACCTACAAAATTTTAAGAACGGCCAACAAAGCGGAGAACGTCACCGGTAAAGCTCTGTACAGGAAACTGTTTCACTGCTCTAACTTTAAACGGGCGATGCTTAACTGCTTGTGCATCCAGGAGACGCCTTAAAATGGTGATTCGCCGCTTCCACAATCGACAGGGGAAGAGTTTACTGAAATCCGGCATGTCGAAAACAACCAGTATGTCGGTCAATTGGTTCATTTACCTAGCCAATGAAAGGTGAAAACAACAAGATGGTCGGTGAGTGGTGGCATGGTCGATTTTATTGTGCTGGTTTCGCTCGGTAAAGTGACATGGCATACTAGCGAAGCAGCCCCCAGAAAAAGTTGTAGTAAGGAAACTGGATACATTGGCTTCGGCAGTGGCGACAAGAATGGCGTCGATGAGTGGAGTATAAGCAGGTAGGCTCGTAGTCTCGAGTTCCCCACTCATACGCCCGGCAACAGGAACCGCCGTCACGTCGAAACTGGACTCAGCCGTCGACCCTGTTGGAAAATATAAAACCGCTGAATAGAATTATTATTTATCTCCCTATTTCTCCACTCAGACGAATTTATATAGTGGGAATAAGTATAATTGTTTCGGGAAGGCGCAGTTGTGGAGGGTTTTCGTTCCGTTTGGTTATTAACAGATCAGCCTGGATGGAGCTCGTGTTTGCACACTTCTCACGGAGAACTGCTCCAAGTACAAAATCGCATGAAAGTTGACGCCAGTCGCGCGTGGTTGAGCGGAAACAAGAGCCACGACCTCTATAATGCGGCCTACTGTCGTGGTCACCATATCTGTACCGGTTCAGTGTAAGTGTTGCACGTGGTTCCCCCTTTGCAGGAGAAAGTAGCCAAGGTATTCGGAAGTCGAGCGAAGTGCTGAATAAAGAGACGCCTTTTGTTACGTTTAAATAGCTGAATTCGAGCTACACATAGTTTCGAGCTACACACTATAAACAAAATCACGAACTCCACCTTTTGCACCAAATAAAATAGTAAATCCTGCCCATCACGAGACAGATTTCTCTTTCAACCAC
This sequence comes from Haemaphysalis longicornis, assembly GCA_013339765.2. Taxonomy (NCBI): domain Eukaryota; kingdom Metazoa; phylum Arthropoda; class Arachnida; order Ixodida; family Ixodidae; genus Haemaphysalis; species Haemaphysalis longicornis. Next base: position 5,456,702 of record CM023458.1, read on the forward strand.
GCAATCGGGCAGACTATTTCACAGATTTTGATTGGCAGCGATAAGGCACTGCAAAATAGGCCGTAATGTTTTTTTAATGGAATGATCTGATCCTAGATATTTCATGATCAAACTAAACAACCTGCCCCTGACAACATCGTCGAGGGTCCTGTTATGCTCGTCGGGGAAAACAAATGGTAAGATTACGCAACCAGTTTACGTGGGCCATCCTTCGGGAAGCTCGAAAAGAACCCCTACACAAGATTTCAAAGCAAAAAAATTGTCACTCAGTTTCGCACCAAGAAAATTACATAAGAAAAAGAAATGCTGGGCCAAACAAAACAATTGGGAGGCAGTTTGTGCCATAAAGCACCCATCTATCTGCCACAGGAACACAAAAAGTAAGGTCAAGGAATCAGGGACCTGCCTGGCATTTGCAGAGGCACTCGTCTTTATTTCCCTCATGAAATCGGTCAGTGCACTGCTCCTTTAGCTTAGGTGCATTGGACAAAAGAGTAGGATCAAAATTCTTAAAATAATCAATGTCGCTTTATATGTATACTGCATGCTTCAAAAGTACAGAAAATAAACCCGTGTTTGCTTTAGAACGAATTCAATTTTGCTGTCGTGTCTAAAAACCTAATTTTTTGTTCTTTTTTTAAGAATACTACCGAAATATAGCTTCTCAGTGGTGTCTTGCAAGACCAAAAAGTTTATAATTTCTTTAAATCATTTCGTGTTGTGAACGTCAACTTGCCAAAAGATCACCTTTAAAATTTTAAAATATACAGTTTAATGTTGCTTTTAAACGAAGAAGGTAAAAAAGGTAAATGTAATGTCAAACACTGAATATGAACCCCCACTCGCAAACACTGAATATGAAATATATTATTCAAAGGCTTTCTATTCAGTGTTTCTCGCGTACTTAAAAAATTTAATATATGAAACGCTTAATTTCTAGTATTTTTGATGGGGATACATTGCCATCACTGATCCTTCTGTATAATGGACTGGAAAATTTGCGTTCGCAATTGTTTAAACCTTTGCGGCTGTGTCTAGTTGCATCTAAGATATTGTGTTCTTCGAAAGAGACGCGACGAAAATTCACATTTTGTGGACGCTTAGACGTGGAAATCACGAAGGTGTGTTACTTCTTACTTTATTTACCAAGAAAGCTGCCACCGCTTACATCCGACTGTTATATTTGAGATTACTGTACATGAACTGAGCCATTTTCACACCCCAAACTATGTTATCTGAGATACATTGATTCAATGCACTTCTACCTTTAAAACAACTCAGGATCCCTCGGCCACGCAGACTGTGGGGGATATATTTAGCTATTTGAGCTAATGCTGATATGCACTCATTTGCAGACGTGGGGACGCTGTTCTAGGAAACGGGTCACAAAAATTTTTAAAATAATCCTTGTGAACTTACTTTCCTCCTGCCACATGCATATTCCACATGTCTCTCTCATAAAGGCATGCCCGTAATTTGTAAAGACGGAATACAATCTTCTTCTCAAGCCTTAGATTTCCACTTCCACACATAAAAGGTGTGGGTAAAGTGCCTTTCGCTATGATGCACTCAGTTGGACAACGATTTACAACTTGCCGAAAGCCCATATTATTCCTACTGAGAATATTGTTGTAGATTTGGGAGATACGACCTTTCAATACTCGGCTGATGCATGTCGACAAGGCAAAAATTGACAAACCTGGAAAGTGCCTCCATAAAACCTCCGGTACGTCTGGTTTCCTACACATCAATACTTTCGAATCTTGTGCAACGATGATAGGACGAGCGACTGAAGAGTCTACTGTAAGGCAACTCCTTCTTTATCAATCCACATTGCACCAAATTTGAACGTTATCTCTGCACACATGAATGCGTCAACCTTCTTACATGATGTGCCTGCACAGAAAGACATGTGAAGACACTCTCCAACGATTTATTTTAACCAGGTTCAAAAACAATTTTGCTGAGTCACCTCTTTAGACATGTTCATTACACATTGAGTGTTGCATCTGATCGAGTGGATAATTACCCTCGTAAAGAAATTACGCTTGAATAGCAATTTGGAAGATTGGGCCGGAGGCCTCAATCCACACCACTTAACTAATCACCACTGTATGTTACATAGAACAATATTTTCTGTCTTGATATTGAAGGTTGCGAGAGCAGTGCTCACTTTGTGTATTTGCCTTATGCAAGGAGAAAAATTCACAGATTATGCAAATCACGTTACGGTGTCAACAGAGTAAAACACCCAAAGCTCCACTTCGGATGGTGAGAATACCCTTCGGATGGCGCTAATATTCTGAAAGCACAGGCTTGCCATAGAGCAAAAGAAAACTTGGAGAGACTTCAAGGATATTGAAGAGAAGAAGGGAGTCGTGAGACCGTTTATGTACTCTTTATGAGGAACATGGACACGTGCTGGAGACCGAGGACTACAAAGATGACAAAATAGTATGAAGATTCTGGATCTATAAGGGGCTACACAGAAAGACAAAATAAAGAAAAGGCAGTTTAGAGGATAATTTGGGCACCGAGAATGGGATCGCAAAATCCCGTAAGCCTACATCATCGAGAAACTTGAAATAAGGAAGAGATGTTTTATGGCAAAACGCGAGGGCTGTTCAGTACAACTTGAAACCGTGCGGATTGCTTTGTTCAGGCAACACGATAAAACTCGAGTATGCTACAGAAGGGGGTGATAAGTGATAAGGCATAGTGTCGTAAATGGCCAGGACTGCAAGCACGATGGTACGTTTAGTAGACAGTCTTTCTATATTAGGCGTTTGTGGTAAGCTGGGGCTCAAACTTTGGTAGAATAGAGGTGATAAATATGCAGGTGGAGCAATGGTTGAATAGGTGTGGAGAAAAAATGAGGACGCAGTAGTAACCAAACATAGCGGAATTCACAAAAGCGTTTTTGGGAGAGAACCATAAAATCTCCGTAAATTAGAGAATTGTCTGCTTATGCGGATCATTGTTACACGCTTTTTCTACATTCCCAGTCATTGATGGGCAGATTGGGTATGAATAGACAAAAACAAGGTTATTTTATTGTTTGTGAGTATTTTTGTTTCCGGCTCTCGAATATTGTATAGTCACAATCAAAGCAATCATCTGACCTTAGTTTGTCAAGTTATGCACGTTTGTCGAAATGGACGGCGTTTCACCATTGGACATTCTCGTTACTATACAGCCGTGTTTCCAGTGTGTTTCGTAGGCTTTTATAGCTCATATTTGTTCTTTAAGAGTTGCATATTTTTTCCATTTCTACGTTTATCTGTATACTCTGTTTTGAGTCTCTACTTCTGTTTATCAAAACTTTCTTCGATAACTAATCTTCACTTACGCAATAAGCACGTGCAAATAATTTATTTTCGCAAATTATGCAGTTCTTTAAAAATTCCGGGTGTTACGGGTGACGCATGTTCGCTATATTTCAATAAGTAACACATTCTTTTCTAATTTTCTTATTTTGTAATCATCTTTTCGATTACATCTATACGGTGTGTGCATTTATTTCGTCCCCCCTACGTTGTATCATTTTGTTTTACTAGTTTTAAAATTTAGTCTATCTCAATTCGCTAATCTGCCAGGGCATGACTGCTAGGAACTAGGTTTCGATGAATATGACAATTTATTCCTACCCCGCGAGCCCCTGCCGTTTCCACTACAAAAAATCATAGGGACAGTTACCCTCAAAAAATATATTCATCCGTTCATGACAAGGTGCTCCGATTCACGCCCTCCATTTGGCAATTCAGACAAAGTGCCTCCTGGTGTGTGCTCGAAAGCATGTTCTAACTGTCACCGCCGTGAACTATTCAACAGTGAAAGCGACCTCTCGCTACTACATTTCCGCCGTAAGTAAACTGACCACCATCACTTCACTGCGTCGCCGCAAAATTAATTGTGGCGTCCTTTCGAAAGACGAAGAATTCATGGCCTCTTTCCTCCCTATTTTCTGAGTTTTGCTGCTGGGTGGATGTAGCAGGGGAAATCGGCCGCACCAACCTTCAGCAGTACAGCTAAAGTAGCTTCGGAAACTCAATTACTTGCCCTAGCAACCTTCTCTCAAAAGCCAGGACTGGCCGCAACGTGTACATTGTTGGATAAAAGAGAAATGTCCGAAAACGGCGCCTCGCATCCTCCATGCGATCCTCCATTCTCCATCCGCATCCTCCATCCTCCAAAGAGAGCTCGCAGCTACGCACATCGCGGAGCAGTTTTATACAAGTTGATAGCAACTCCTCCGCTAAAATAGGGAGAAAACATGCTTTAAAAGCGAAACCGATTTTGAATTTATTCTTGCAGCGTCCCTGATAAAGGAGCGAAAAATATCCGAGGGGGGTCAATGATCCGAAATCCAAACATCTTTGTAACACCATCGCCGGCACTGAGATACCTGCTCCATCAACGTACTGTTTAGACATCACTTTGCTTTCAAATCATCCTTTGCAAACAAACTTGAGCTCAGCCAGTAATGCAACTCTAGCATTTACCATTCAAAACGTTTAAGTGCGCACACTATTTGGGCAATAGTATAGGCGAAGCTGATTCACTACCTATTTTCTGTTTGTCTTTTGCTTTTTATTATTCTATGAGGACAAGCGCCCTTGCGCATCGTGAGCCAGGTAAGGCATGGCTCATAAAGTTGGCACGTTTGCCAGCAATATACATATTTATTGTATCAATCACGTGGTCTGCTTGTTCCTACGGTTTACTCGGCAACGCCAATTAAACTTAGCTTTATTGAAAACAGTTACATGTTCTACATATGAGGAATTCATCGGTAGAAAAATGCATCACGTACAAACTTGGTTTATTATGTTGTGGCGCGTTCGTTAAAAATTGACTTAATTTAAGATTTTAAGGATCCAGCAATACCCGCGCGTTTCCATGAAAACAGTCAGTGAGCGCAGGATACGAGTGCGAGACATTTTTACGAACAGACATTTGGAGAACGAGGAGGCATCACGACAGCTTGGCACGGGAGTGTTCTGCGAATTACTACACGCGAAATTCACTAGAAAAACGTTCCGGAACTCAAGATGAACATTCCTACCATCTTCCACCCTTATCAGACTCTGTGTTATCGGTACTCTAAGAAAAGTCTGGGGATGACCTCCCATTTTCTTTAATTTTATAGCATCATCCAAGGGCGTTGACGGACGAGCAAGCCTTCCAGAGGAAGGTCTGCGAGCGATTGAAGAAATACTCCCGTTTCGATAACTTCGAACATTGGTGCTATCGTTTTGTACACCCGATTGGTCTTCTGGCAATCGCTGAAAGGTTGCCACCATTAGTATCACTCTGAAAACGGCTTTTCTATGTGATGACGCCTTGTTCCGATCGGTCGTTTATCTGGAGTGATTGCGCGTGTCAAAAAGTGGGTTCCTTCAATAACGACCAACAACCATGTGTCGGGACTCCGCCAGCTTTTTCTTTATCAGAAGGGCTAAAAACGGTCCCAGTAATAACCATTTTGCTAAACGGCGGCATGTACACGCATGATGCGCTCGTGGCTGCGTGTAAGGATTGGCGTGCACATAGCAAATGAGAACTTTTCTTAATCTTGCCTCGAAACATTACTTAACATTGCATTGTTCTATCGTCGGCACAAGACTATCATAACAAAATTTGATGCATTTGGTGTTTGTGTTGAATACAATGTTGCCGTCCTACAGTGTACAGGTTCTTGCACTGGTCTGAGTGGTATTAAACGTTTTGAAACTGCAAACCCTAAGCAAACAAAATAGGTTTTTTTTTCTCTTACATGATATCTTGTGGATGGTGTGAAATAAAGTCCATATTTTTATCATCCTAAGTCCTCCCCGCTGCAGAGTGTTTGCCTCCTTCAACACTACCATCTGCCGACACACAAGGAACACTATAAAACAGTGTTCGTGGGAGTTTCACAGGAAATACCTAAGGAACGAACGTCATTTACACAAGAAAAACTACTGGACCTTTATGTGTCTCGATGGTCTATATTGCTATTAACTGCTTCTTCCGTGCTATAACAGATTTCGGTTTGTATTACCAGCGTATTCAAAATGACGCAGTGTCACACAATGATGTACCAGAGCTGCGGAAGAGCCTAACCTAAACGGCGGACTACTATATTCATCGCGCGTTGACGACAGTATTTATAATATTCCGTATTCATTCAAATAGGCACCCGGATTTACTCAGGGGTATAATTTTAATCGATAGCTTATTCACCATGTGCTGTCCTTTAAGCAGCAATCGTCAACCCACATCACGCGTTGCGTTATCCGGGCTGGCACCCGTAAAGCGTCGCGCGGTATTTTTCACCAAACGATTCACGGGAATTCGCCGCCACTGATCAAAGACGGCAGACAAACTAGTGTACCACCGCTATGAATGTGCACTTTATCCCTTTGCGACACGACGTGCACAGTTGTACACGCGATGTTAAGAGCATTTCTGTGACTTACAATCGTCGTCATACCCACTTAAACCGCTCAGCCAGCATTTCCATTCCCCCCTCTACGGTGGCATTTTATAATGTTGGCTGGGCGGTTCGAGTGGGTTTCAAGAACACCTACTAAGCTGTTCAAGAAACCCTATTTGAAACGCTAAATGCTCGGTGCGTTAACTTGATGGTCTTGGGTTTACGTTTTCTACTAGTTAAAACATTTATAAAGCAAAGCTGAAGCTGATAACTTCATATATAAGGACTACAGATCACAATGACGCGCCTATGATTTCTTTTGTACGGAATGGTTAGGAAACGGTCGTCACATTTACAATTGCGGCGTTTTCGATTTGTACACTACCAAATTTATCAACTTCTTATAAGATCCAGATGTTTAGGGTTTTCCAGTAAAATTTTGAGTATCAAAAACACAAGCACGTAGTTTCGAATTTTTGTGATGACTACATCATAATGGTGCCGTCGAGGGCAATAAGAGCTTAGCAGCGGAGGGTGCTAAGCCAGTCTCGGTTATTTAAAAATTCGATGCATCGTGGTGGAGTTGTAGGGAGCCATTGCTATTGCTCGGGGCTGACCGCTTGAGCTTTGTTTGTTAGTAATACTGCACTAAAATATCGCTGTTGTGTTTCCATATGGCTGACTTTTATTACTTAAAGTTTTCAGGCACAAACGTATTCACAAAGGCCGCAAGTGACTGGCGATCACAAAGTGCACATATTTACTTTACCCCAATAAATATTTTTTGTTCAAAGACACATTGCTGGATTTCACGTCGAGGTGGCATTCGACGTAACGCTAACCTTTCATCGTTTAAACAGTGATGGTAAAAACGGACCACACGACATTATATGATTCTCATTAGGCTTCGTGTATTCGCTGATTATTTAGCCGTGACAGCCGTGGCGAGGGTGCGGCGAAGAAGACGAAAGGAGAAATGCTGAAAGTTTTATTCTCAACCGAGTTGATGCTTCCATACACAACGTCCATTGCCGTATTACCTGCCGAAACTCCCGCTTTCCCGCGTTCACGATAAATATGCCCGTAGGAATACATATGCCGTAGATTTGACTTGAATTCTTCAACCTTTTAGATAATCCACGTGGGATCAGCGTGAAGATGTCTTTATGATGTCTACATTCGAGATTTTTACACAGGTAAGTAGTTCAAAAAACATGCCACGTCTTCTGCCGCGTTTACACCAGAATGTATATTTGCAAGAGAGAAAACCTTAAGATATTTCAAAATTTCTTTTCTTTGTTTACGCATTCTCTTATTCTGCCAAAAGGTCACATGCAATTCCTAGAAGCCCTGAACGTCATGCCAATCATACCGCACTGAATGTTTGTGAAACTACTATAAATAAATAACATAATATGCGGCGAGAAAAAATTGCAACTTCTACTGAATATCTTTAGGAAGGCTTCAGCAATGCTGTGATGTTTAATACATCGTTCCATGTTCAATATTTTGCCCTTATAAAACCTGTATATTTACACTGAAGGTCCTTTATGGCGAATTGCTGGGTAACATTGTCATCAGGAAAATGTTCACCTTAAAATTATGGTAGATTTCAAATAAAATTTGAATACTACGTTTGCCACCAACTCAGCGCCTATTACAAAGGATGAACTCCTTGATACAGCGAATAAAAATCAGCACTTGTTGCCACTGGTCATCAGAAAACCATGGATAACATATACATGGTATTTATGAGAAGATAAAAGCTGAAGATACTTCGTTAACAACTGAAGGATATAGCAGGCTAGAATGGAAGCCGCCTTATATAATAGCGCACTGCGTCGCGATATGCTCGATACAGAAGCTCTATTTTTTGCAATTCTGCGCCAGGATAAATATCCGCAAAGGCTACACTGGTTGTGTATATTGAAGAGCGCCGTATTGCTCTTCTATAACACATTGCAAACGAGGAATACTTGATCCGAACGCAACTGCAAAAGCTGCCATTTCAACAACTATTTCATCCGAACAAAACTTCCATAGCTGTTTTCTCACTTCGGTGTGGGTTGCCACGACACAGCCAAAGAACAGGACTACGCAACTACCACTGACATGTGCCGTGAGTCCCGTGACACAGTAAGTGACGGCTTCCTCTGCCAAACTTCTACACCCCAACGTGGCTGCCTAACACAACATATAATTGCACAGAAGTGTTTTTCACTATGTTTATGGGCTTTTGTCTTAACAATTCCACAATTCATTGTTAAGTTCAAAACAAATTTTGATCTTGCATTCAAGTATGTATTCTTGCAAAGATTTTCGGACTCCCCACATTATTTTCCAAGGGGCTTGGTTTCACACAATATTTCTCAAGTATTTTTAAATACTGGAAGAACAAAGCAAGTTCACTGCAAAATTTTAGCCTGCATAGTACCTGTCGTCTGAGCTCAAAATATTTTTCGGAAAAAAAACAATCTTCTGACAGAAAGGTGAAATGAATGAATGAAAGAAGAAATAATTAATTAATTATTGATTGAATGAATAAAGTTTTTTAGCTGGGAGAGGCTGAATGGCTAGCGCGGGGAAGTGTAGAAATGGTAGTCACTAAAACAACCAGTGTCCGGATGAGGTGGACTTTCTACACGTGTCCGCGTCGCCGACGTACCACTGCATTAAGGTCTTTTTACACGACCGGTGCATCCGGCGAACTTCTCTGAGTCATTACGGTTTCCTTCATATCACTCGAAGGCATTATGCATTCTTGAAGGGATGTGATACGGGGAGGTAAAATCCTACGTCGAACCTTGCTGTTTGCTTTGTGCAGTGTTGGATTGAGCAAGATGACAGGCGCTCCCACAAACGCTTGTATCCATAAGTTTTCTACGGATTACCTAATTGTATCAGCTAGTGCAAATTGAAAAAACAAGTACAAAGTGTCTCTTTTATATTACATAAGTAAAGTTTTACAATAGGTCGCACTTCTCTTATTCGAAATCACGTACATAAGAGGGGAGAGAAAACATGTGCCTCAGCAGACTGGCTACCAGGTTGCTACCTCCGATAAGAAAAAAAAACAGAATGCATGGCGAGACAAGTTTTTACTGGTGCTCTTTTGTGGTCATATACCATAACAATTGCGTGGAGTCTTCCGAGTTAACACGCGAAGTACTTTTTGCATTAGGCCTGATGAAACGTGTAGTACACCTTTTAACCAATTATATACATGGGCTGTCCAACGGTTCTGTGAAAGCCTTATTGCAACACACCGAAAACGTTAAAACCGTTCACAAAGTGCTGAAAAATGGCTGCGGCTTACATCAGCGAACCCTGAGAGGCGAAGCAAACATATGGCTTAGCATAGTTAGTACTTGGTTTCATTTGCTTATTGTTTTACTTAGCTGTATTTATGACAATAATCTTTTAAAGCCTGCCTTTATCAGTTGCAGACAACGTGGCAGAAGCGCAGTATGCCGATTACTGAGTGTCCCCGTTTTCTTAATTGGGTGTTCTGTTAGAAGATATGGGGAGTCGACTCAAGAGAACTAACAACCTCACCGAATCTACAGGGCACAGGTGACGATGGGGGTGGCCGCCTCTTGTGCGGCTGTGGCCGACCAGAGCGGTAAGATAGATTCAGAGCCTTGAACGAAAACAATACAAAGACCTATATTTGGACTGGCAAAACACTACAAGCACGAGGACATTTCACGTAATCGAGAGACAACTGAGATCGAATACAAATGTGGGAAACAGTTCAAATTAAACAAAATGATACAATCAGGAGCCTTAACAAATAGATATTACTAAGTAGAGTGGTTACCAAAAAAAGAAAAAAAAACAACAGTTCGATGCATATGAGAGACAGAGTGCCACAATATTCACCGACCGAGCCGGACGTTGCTCCTCTGTTGGAGGCGATTCGCCTACCTGTGAACGGTGGCTTCGTCGTAGGCCAGGCCGTCCTAGACGGTCACGGTGATTCGAGAGCCGTGAGTACGTTGGAGTCCTCCAAGGTGGGTTTCACAAACTGGAAGGTGCCATTGTCAGATCACGATGTCCAAACGTAGCTGATTAGCTTCGGCACGGATTCTCTTTTTTCGTATCATATTCGTATCATATTCGATACGCCGAAATCGAAACTGCCCCCTGGGTTGAAAACCGAAAGGGAAAGCTCCAGAATCGGTTGGTGGCGCTGTCAAAACATCGAAGAGGGTATTTACTTCTTGAAGCTTCGCATTCCTGCCACCAGAGATGTGCTACCAGAGTTTCAAAGATGGCAGCTCCCAGCAGCCCGCACGATGCAATTCCGCCTGGATCTTTTTACTCTACCAGAGGTAAATATGAATATCATTCCTGAGTTTTTATACAGACGTTGTTCCTCAAATTTTTTTGCCCCAACACGTAATTTTCAGTGATGGGTAGCGCATCGGGGCTGCGTGACAACGTGGTAATTATTGCCGTATCATAATTGATACTGTGGGGTTTTTTTGAACTGCGCTTGCTCTAGGGCACAGGGAAACGGGGCGTCGAGGCTGTCAAGTCTCGATACCGTTTTTTGCAGGAACCACCGAGAGTCCAGCCGCTGGCTCCTGCTAAAACATGGCGTCGGGTCAGCTGCACGATCTGCCGTGCCGGCACATCGCCTTCGTCTTCTCCCATTCGTGGACATGTGCACCGTAGCCCTGTACATAGCGTACCGATATACCGAATGTATAGTGAACTCCTGTACATAGTGTACCACCCTAGCCCTGTCTATATCGGTTTCCAGCGAGTAGCGGTTGGAGGTTGTCGGAGATGTTGGTCTCCGACACTCCGGCGAGCGAGACGGACGTCGGTGCGGTGAGGGTGAGCGATCGAATTGGGACGTCGAAGTGGTGCAGAGTCATCTGGTTGCTGTTCGTATCGAGATGAAAAGCCGCAGGGCGTACTGTCCAAGCAGTTAGGGGAGGAGTTGTCACGAGGAAACTGGCACCAGAGGCGCTGACAGTAGTGAGCAACATGTCCCACACGCCTGCAGTTGAAGCAGATGGGCCGGTCGTCTGGTGTTCTCCACTCAGCTGGATTGCGATACCAGGAAGAAACATAGTGGCCGCGGAAAACGGCTCGCGGGGGGCTTGTCGCAGCGGTTGGTGGCTTACCGAACAGACTGGATGGATGCTCATGTTTGCAAATTCCTCCAGAACAGCCGCTTCAATAAGGGAAATGGCGGGAATGCTGCTATCCGTCATGCGTTGTGGAACGGGCGCGGTAGCCATGGTTTCAAGTTCGCGGCGTACAGTCCTTGTCACCGCATTTTCAAAAGGCCCAGTATTACACTTTACACTTGTTTACACTTTAAATATGCATTATCAAGCCTAAAATAACAACATCTGCCGTGAGCGTTTTGAGATAACCACACCAATAGCAGTGAAGGCAACGCAAGGTTCTACATAATTGGACGATATGGAAGAATTGAATTCAAACTGTTTCAGGTTTTGTTTCTGCGAAACAACATGCTTGGCATACGACGTTATGGTTGAATAGGCATCCCAGATATCTCAGTAATCGGCATACTGCGCTTCTTCCACGTTGTATGCCACTGATAAATGCAGGCTTTGCAAGATTAGTAAAATAAATACAGCTAAATCAAAGCTTAGGCAAACTAAACCAAGTTTTAACTATGCTAAGCCATGCGTTTGCTTCGCATCTCAGGGTTTGCTGATGTAAGCCGCAGCCATTTTTCAGCACTTTGGGAATGGTTTTTTACGTTTTCGGTGTCTTGCCATTAGGCTTTCACAGGAAGCGTTGTTGGACAGCCCATGTATATGATTGGTTAAAAGATGTACTACACGTTTCATCAGGCCTAAGGCAAAAAGTACTTCGCGTGTTAACTCTGAAGACTCCACACAATTGTTATGGTATATTACCACAAAAGCGCACTAGTAAAAACATGTCTCGCCATGCATTCTGTTTTTTTTCTTATCTGAGGTAGCAACCTGGTAGCCAGTTCGCTGAGGCACATGCTTTCTCTCCCCTCTCATGTACGTGATTTCTAACAATAGAAGTGCGACCTATTGTAAAACGTAGTTATGAATTATTAAAAGAGAAACTTGGTACTGTTATTTTTTTTCAATATGCACTAGCTGATACAATAAGTAATCCGTAGAAAACCTATGGATACAAGCGTTTGTGGGAGCGCCTGTCATCTTGCTCAATCAAACACTGCACAAGGCAAACAGCAAGGTTCGACGTAGGATTTTACCTCCCCGGATCACATCCCTTCAAGAATGCATAATGCCTTCGAGTGATATGAGGGAAACCGTAATGACTCAGAGACATTCGCCGGATGCACCGGTCGTGTAAAAAGGGCCTTAATGCACTGGCACGTCGGCGACGGGGACACGTGTAGAAAGTCCACCTCATCCGGACACTGGTTGTTTTATTAACTACATGTCCACACTTCCCCGCGCTAGCGATTCAGCCTCTCCCAGCTAAAAAACTTTATTTATTCTTTCATTATTTAATTATTTCTTCATTCCTTCATTCATTCCTCCTTTATGTAGACGATTATATTTTTTCAGAAAAATAATTTTGAGTTCAGACGACAGGTACAATGCAGGCTAACATTTTGGAGTGAAGTTGCTTTGTTCTTCCAGTATTTAAAAATACAGGAGAAATATTGTGTGAATCAAAGCCCCTTCGAATATAATGTGGGGAGTCCGAAAATCTTTGCAAGAATACATACGTGAATGAAAGATCAAAACTTTGTTTTGAACATAACAACAAATTGTGAAATTGTTAAGACAAAAGCCCATAAACGTAGTGAACAACTCTGCTGTTCAAATATATGGCGTGTTAGGCAGCCACGTTGGGGTGTAGAAGTTTGGCAGAGGAAGCGGTCACTTATTGTGTCACGGCACATGTCAGTGGTAGGTGTGTGGTCCTGTTATTTGGCTGCGTAGTGGCAACCGACACCGAAGTGAGAAAACAGCTATAGAAGTTTTATTCGGGTAAACACTCGTTGAAATACAAGGTTTTGCAGTTGCGTTCGGAGCAAATATTCCTCGTTTGCAATGTGTTAGAGAAGACCAATTAGGCGCTCTACAATATACAGAACCAGAGTAGCGTTTGTGGATATTTATCCTGGCGCAGAATTGCAAAATATAGAGCTCCTGTATCGAGCATATCGCAACGCAGTGGGCTATTATATAAGGCGGTTTCTATTCTAGCCTTACTCTATTCTTTAGTTGTTAACGAAGTATCTTAAGCTTTTATCTTCTCATAAAATACCATGTATTTTATGATATTCGTGGTATTATTAAAATTATTAAAAATCCATGCTTTTCTGCTGACGAGTGGCCACAAGGGCTGGTTTTTATTCGCTGTATCAAGGAGTTCATCCTTTGCAATAAGCCCTGAGTTGGTGCCAAACTTAGTATTCAAATTTTATTCGAAATCTCCTACCATATGTGTAAGTGAAAATTTTCCTGATGACAAAGTTACTCAGTAATGCGCCGTAAAAGACCTTCAGTGTAAATATACAGGTTTTATAAAAAGTAAATATTGAACATGGAAGATATATTAAACATGACAGCATTGCTGAAGCCTTCGTAAAGATATTCAGTAAAAGTTACAATTTTTTCTCTCCGCATTACATGTTATTTATTTACAGTAGTTTCAGAAACATTCAGTGCGATATGATTCGCGTGACGTTCAGGGCTTCTAGGAATTACATGTGACCTTTTGGCAGAATAAGAGAATGCGTAAACAAAGAAAGGACAATATGAAATATCTGAACATTTTCTTTCTTGCGATCATACATTCTGGTGTAAACGCGTCAGAAAAAGTGGCATGTTTTTCGAACTACTTACCAGTGTGAACATCTCGAATGTAGACATCATGAAGACATCGTCAGACTGATTCCACGTTGATTATATAAAAGGTGGAAGAATTCAAGTCAAATCTATGGTATTTGTATTTATACGGGCAGAGGTTATGGTGAACGTGGGAAAGCGGAAGTTTCGGCATGTAATACGACAATGGACGTTGTGTATGGAAGCACCTACTCGGCTGATATTAAAACTGTCAGTATTTCTCCTTTCGTCTTCTTCGCCAAGCCCTCACCACGGCTGTCAGGGCTATATAATCAGCGGTTACATGAAGCATAATGACGATCATATAATGGCGTGTGGTACGTTTTTACCACCATTGTGAAAACGATGAAAGGTTAGCGTTACGTCGAATGCCACCTCTACGTGAAATCCACCAATGTGTCTGAACCAAAAATATTTATTGGGTTATAGTAAATCTGTGCATTTTCTGAGCGCAAGTCACTTGCGCCCTTTGTGGTGAAGTTTGTGCTTAAAACTTTAAGTAATAAAAGTCAGCCATATGAAACACAAAAGCAATATTTTAGTGCAGTATTACTAACAAACAAAGCTCAAGCGGTCAGCCCGAGCTATATCACTGGCCCCTACAACTCCACCACCATGCACCTAATTTTTCTAAATCACCGAGACTGGCTTAGCAGCCTCCGCTGCTAAGCTATTATTGCCCTCTGCGGCACGCATTATAATGTAGCCGTCACAAAAATTTTAAACTACGTGTGTGTGTTTCTGATACCAAAAATTTACTGGACAACCCTAAACAAATGGATCTTATAAGTAGTTAATAAATTTGGACATGTACAAGTCGTAAACGTGCAATTGTAAACGTGACCACCCTTTCCTTACCGTTCCTACAATAGAAAGCCCAAGCACTACATTCTGATCTGTAGCCCTTATATATGAAGATATCACCTTCAGTTTTGCTTTATTAAATGTTTTAACTAGGGAGAAAACGTAAACGCAAGACCATCAACTTGACGCACCGAGTATTTAGCGTGTAAAGTGGGGTTTTCTAACCGCTCAGTAGGTGTTCTTGAACCCCACTCGAACCGCCCAGCCAACGTTATAATATCCCACCGTAGAGGGGGGAATGGAAATGCTGGCTTAGCGGTTTACGTGGATATGACGACGATTGTAAATCACAAAAATGCTCTTAAAAGTCGCGTGTACAACGTGCACGCTGTGACGCAAAGGGATAAAGTGCACATTTATAGCGATGGTACACTAGTTTGTCAGCACTCTGTAATCAGTGGATGCGAATTCCCGTAACTGCTTTGGTGAAAAATACCTTGCGACGCTTTACGGGTGCAGCCCGGATAACGCAACGCGTGCATGGGGTGACGATTTCAGGTCAGGCACAGCACATGGTGCTAAGGTATCGATAGAAATTATACCCTCTGAGCAAAGCCGGGTGCCGATTTGAACGAACACGAAATAATATAAATACTGTCGTCAACACGTGATGAATTTAGTTTCCGCCGTTTTAGTTAGGCTCCTCCGCAGTTCTGGTACATCATTGTGTGACACTTCGTCATTTTGAATACGCCGCTAATACAAACCGCAATCTGTTATAGCACGGAGGAAGCAGTTCACGGCAATCTAGACCGTCGAGAAACAAAAAGGTCCAGTAGTTTTTCTTGCGTAATTGACCTTCGTTCCTTAGGTAATTCCTGTAACTCCCACGAACACTGTTTAATATTGTTCGTTGTGTGTCGGCAGAATGTAGTCTTAAGGGAGGCAAACACTCTGCTGCCTGGGGGAGTGGTTTGGATGATAAAAATATGAACCTTATTTTGACACTATCGACAGGATATTTTGTAAGAGAACAAAAAAAAACCTATTTTGTGTGCTTAGGGTTTGGGAGTTTGAAAATGTTTAATAAAACTCACACCGGAGCAAGAACCTGTACACTGTATGACGGCAGCATTGTATTCAACAGAAAGACCAAATGCATCTAGTTTTGCGACGATAGTCTTGTGTCGACGATATAACAATGCAATTTTAGGTAATGTTACGAGGCAAGAGTACAAAAAGTTTTCATTTGCTATGTGCAAGCCAATCCTTACATCCAGCCGCTAACGCATCATGCGTGTACATGCGGCCGTTTTGCAAAAGTGGTTAATACTGCTGCCGTTCTTAGCCCTTCTGATAAAGGGTCCCGTGGAGTCCCGACACATGGTTGTCGGTCGTTATTGAACGAAGTCACTTTATGACACGCACAATGACGCCAGATAAACGACCGATCGGTACAAGACGTTATCACCGAGAATATTATGGCCGTTTTCAGAGCGAGACTAATGGCGGCAACCTTTCAGCGATTTACAGTAGACCAATCGGGTGTACAAAACTATAGCACGAATGTTCGAAGTTATCGAAACGGGAGTATTTCTTCAATCGCTGCAGAGCTTCCTCTGGAAGGATTGCTCGTTCCGTCAATGCCCTTCGAGGATGCAATAAAATTAAAGAAAATCGGACTTTGGCCCGAGACTTTTCTTACCTGTACCGATAGCAGAGAGTCTGGGAAGGGAGGAAGATGGTAAAAATGTTCTTCTGGAGTTCTGGAGTGTTTTTCTCGTGCATTTTTGCGTGTAGTAATTCGCAGCACTAGCCCGTGTCAAGCCGTCTTGATGTCTCCTCGTTCTGTGAATGTCAGTTCGTAAAAAATGTATCGCACTCTTATTCAGCGCCCACTCACTGTTTTCATGAAAACGCGTGGGTATTGCTGGATCCTTAAACACTTAAATTAAAAAGTCAATGTTTAACGAACGCGCCACAACAGAATAAACCAAGTTTGTACGTGATGCATTTCAACACGAAAGTGTTTTATGCCGGGGTCCACTAAGATCTAACTGACCTTATATCCGACACGGAAATTACATCACCAGAAACTTCGATTGATGCCGCGGCGCCGGAATTCGATCCACGAACTCTTCCATCGCGACGGCAGGTACGAAACGCGCTTCCGACTACGCTATGAGAACACGCGGGGTTAGAGCGACAAACGCGCCTTATCTAGGAGAGGCGCCGAGGCGTCTACAGCTGGCGCCCCGATGCCAGCGCCAACTTGTGCGGGGGACGTGCACCGTAAGCTGCGGAGAAGCTGACTTGCTGATGTCACGGTCGTGTCGTGACGCGACGCGGGTCGATGCAGCGTGTGTTCACCAAACAATTCACTGATATCTCATTTAGTTTCGTTCGCACGGACTGTTTGCGAGCGCCTGGGATTTCAGTCGGATTTACGCAATGCTCCGATGCGTGCAATCCAGTGTCTAAAGTTGATGCGTCTAATGGTGCCATACCGACAAAATATAAATAGCGACGTGCAAGTTCATACCGATGCACACTAAACATTCAACTGCTGCTGTGAAGGCACATTTGACTTTCGTCTTTTGCCGGTTCGTATGAAAGAAGGAACAACCGCGTTTTTTTCTACCGCTGAATACCTTATATGTAGAACGTTTAACTGTTTTCCATAAAGCTAACTTTAATTGGCGTTGCCGAGTAAACCATAGGAAGAAGCATACCACGTGACTGATTAAATAAATATGTATATTGCAGGTAAATGTGCCAACGTTATGAGCCATGCCTTACCTGGCTCACGATGCGCCAGGGCGCTTGTCCTCATAGAATAATAAAAAAGCAAAAGACAAACACAAAATAGGTAGTGAATCAGCATCGCTTATAATTTTGCCCAAAAAGTGCGCGCACCTAAACGTTTTGAATGGAAAAAACTAGAGTTGCATTACTGGCTGGGCTCAAGTTTTCCTGCAAAGGATGATATAAAAGCAAAGTGATGTCTAAACAATACGTTGATAAAGGAGGTATCTCAGTTGTGGCGATGGTGTTATAAAGATGTTTGGATTTCGGATCATTGACCACCCTCGGATAATTTTCGCTCTTTTATCAGGGACGGTGCAAGAATAAAATCAAAATCGGATTCACCATTAAAGCATATCTTTTGCCCATTTTAGCTGAGGAGTTGCGCCCAGCTTGTATAAAACTGCTCCGCGATGTGCGCAGCTGCGTGCTCGCTATGGAGGATGGAGGATGCGGATAGAGGATGGGGGATCGGATAGGGGATGGAGGATCGCATGGAGGATGCGAGGAACCGTTGGCGGATATTTCTCTTTTACCCAACAATGTACACGTTGCGGACAGGGCTAGCTTAGGTGAGAAGGTTGCTACAGCAAGTAATTGAGTTTCCTAAGCTACTTTAGCTGTACTGCTCAACGTTGGTTGAGCCGATTTAGCTTGTTACAGCCACCTAGCAGCAAAAAATTAGCAACTTACGAAAGAGACCATGAATTCTTCGCCTTTCGAACGGAAGCCACAAGTAAGTTTTGCGGCTACGTGGTGAACTGATGATGGTGAGTTTACTTACGGAGGAAAAGTAGTAGCGAGAGGTATCATTCACGGTTGAATTATTTCACGGCGATGACAGAACATGCTTTAGAGCGCACACAAAGAGGCACTTTGTCTGAATTGACAAACGGAGGGCGTGCCTCGGAGCACCTTGAAATTAATGGATGAATTTATTTTATTGACGCTGATGGTCCGTATGTCTTTTTGTGCTGGAAACGGCAGGGGCTCGCGGAGTAGCGATGAATTGTCATATTCATTGAAACCTAGTTCCTAGCAGTCATGCCCAGGCAGTTAGCGAATTCAGATAGGACGAAATTTTCAAAATTACTAAAAAATGATACAATGTAAGATGGACGAAATCAAATGCACACACTGTATAGGCGTATTTGAAAACATTCTTAATAAAATAAGAAAATCAGAAAAGAATGTGTTACTGAATGAAATATGGCGAACATTCGTCACCTATAACACCCGGAATTTCTAAAGAACAGCATAATTTGCAAAAATAAAATATTTGCACGTTCTAATTATGTAAGTAAAGATAATTTATCGATGAAACTCTTGATAAACGGAAATATTAGACTCAAAACAAAATACAGACGTAAACATAAAAATTCAAAAATATGCAACTCCTAAAAAACAAATATCACCTATAAAAGCTTACGAAAGACACCGGGAAACACGGCTGTATAGTAGCGAGAATGTCCAATAGTGAAACGTCGTCCATTACGCCAAATGTGCATAACTGACAAACTCAGGGCAGGTAACTCTTTGATTGTGAATATACATTATTCGAGAGCCGAAAACAAAACATACTTAAAAACAATGAAAACGTTATGTTTTTGTCTATTCATACCCAATCTGCCCATAAATGACTGTAAATGTAGACAAAGCACTTAGGAATGATCCGCTTAGGCAGACAATTCTCTAATTTAGGGATATTTTATGGTTCTCTCCCAAAACCGCTTTTGTGAATTCCGCTATGTTTGGTTACTTCTGCGTCCTTATCTTTTCCCCGCACCTATACAATCATTGCTCCACCTGCGTATTTATCACCTCTAAGTCACCAAAGTTTCAGCTCCAGCTTACCACAAACGCCTAATATGCAAAGACTGTGTCCTGAACGTACCACCGTGCTTGCAGTCTGTGCCGTTCATGACAATATGCCTTATCACTTCTCACTCCCTACCGTAGCATATTCGGGTTTTATCCTGTTGCCTGAACGCAGGCAATCCGCACGGCTTCCAAGTGTACCGAACAGCCTCGCAGTTTGTCATAAAACATCTCTTCTTTATTTCTAGTTTCTCTATCCTGTAGGCCTACGGGGTTTTGTGGGCCCAATTTCTGGCCCAACTCATCCTCTACACTGCCTTTTGTGTATTTTGTCTTTCTGTGTAGCTTCTTTTAGCTCCAGAATCTTCATACTATTTTGTAATCTTTGTTGTTCTCAATTTCTACCACGTGCTCATGTTCCTTATAAAGAGTACACAAACGGTCTTACGATTTCCTTCTTGTCTTCAATGTCCTGAAGTCTCTCCAACTTTTCTTTTGCTCTATGACAAGCCTGTGCTTTCAGAATATTTTGCGCCATCTGAGGGGTATTCTCACCATCCGAAGTGGAGCTTTGGGCGTTTTACTTTGTTGACATCGTAACGTGATTTGGATAATCTGTGAATTGTTCTCCTTGCATTAAGAAAAAACCTAAAGTGAGCACTGATCTCGCAACATTCAATAGCAAGACAGAAAACATTGTTCTATGTAACATACGGTCGTGATTATTAAGTGGCGTGGATGGCGGCCTCCAGCCGTATCTTCCAAAGTGCTATTCAAGAATAAGTTCTTTACGACGGTAATTATCCACTTGATCACATGAAACACTGAATGTCTAATGAGCATGTCGAAAAAGGTGACTCAGAAAAATTGTTTATGAACCTGGTCGAAATAAAATGTTTGAAGAGCGTCTTCATATGTCTTTCTGTGCAGGGAAATCACGTAAGAAGGTAGAGGCATTCATGTGTGCAGAGATAACGTTCAAATTTGGTGCAATGTGGATTGATAAAGAAGGAGATGCCCTAAAGTGGACTCTTCAGTCGCTTGTCGTATCACCGTTGCACAAGATTAGAAAGTATTTATGTGCAGGAAACCGGACGTACCGGAGGTTTTATTGAGGGATTGGCCCGTTTTGTGAATTTATGCCTTGTCCGCATGCACCAGCCGAGTATTGAAACGTCGTATCCCCCAAATCTACAATATTCTTCTTGGTAGGAAGTATATGGGCTTTCCGCATGTTGTAAATCGTTGTCCACCTGAGTGCATCATAGCCAGAGGCACTTTACCCACAGCTTTCACGTGTGGATGTGGAAAAATGTGGCGTTAGAAGAAGATTGTATTGTGTCTTTACAAATTACGAGCATGCCTTTATGAGAGAGACATGTGGCATATACATGTGGCAGGAGGAAAGTGTGTTCGGAAGGATTAACTTTTAAACTTTTTGTGACACGTTTGCTAAAACAGCGTCCCCACGTCTGCAAATGAGGATATATCAGAATTAGCGCAATTAGCTAAATAATCACGACCGTATGTTACATAGAACAATGTTTTCTGTCTTGCTATTGAATGTTGCGAGATCAGTGCTCACTTTAGGTGTTTTCTTAATGCAAGGAGAACAATTCACTGATTATCCAAATCACGTTACGATGTCAACGGAGTAAAATGCCCAAAGCTCCACTTCGGATGGTGAAAATACCCCTCAGATGGGGCAAAATATTCTGAAAGCACAGGCTTGTCATAGAGCAGAAGAAAAGTTGGAGAGACTTCAGGACATTCAAGACAAGAAGGAAATCGTGAGACC
Source organism: Haemaphysalis longicornis (assembly GCA_013339765.2). NCBI lineage: Eukaryota > Metazoa > Arthropoda > Arachnida > Ixodida > Ixodidae > Haemaphysalis > Haemaphysalis longicornis. The sequence continues at coordinate 5,478,198 of CM023458.1, forward strand.
GTTTGTGTACTCTTTATGAGGAACATGAACACGTGGTAGAGATTGAGAACAACAAAGATTACCAAATAGTATGAAGATTCTGGAGCTAAAAGAAGCTACAGATTTAAAGCTACAGAAGCTAAAGAAGAAGATTTCGAGAAGGCCTTCGACAAAGTTCCTCACAAGCGTTTGCTATCTAAACCTTCACATCTAAACCTTGATGAACATGTATTTGTATGGCTTTCAAACTTTTTAACTAACCGACAGCAGTTCGTCTCCGCTAACAACAGTTCTTCCTCCTTATCCCCTGTCATCTCAGGTGTTCCTCAAGGGACGGTCCTCGGGCCCTTACTTTTTCTCATATACATCAACAACCTGCCAGATAATATTTCTTCAAGCATTCGGTTGTTCGCGGACGACTGCGTCATTTATCGCCCGATTATCGACCCCACTGATAACGTAGCACTCCAGCAAGACCTAAGGAAGATAGATGAATGGTGCAAAAAATGGCTCATGGTTCTAAACGTTCACAAAACATCCATCATTTCAGTCCACAGGTGTCACTCCTATTCCACGTACAACTATTTCTTAAGTGGCTCCGCTATATCTCCTGTCAAGTCCACTAAATATCTAGGTCTTCTTATTTCTCATGACCTTACAAGGACATCCCACATAAATCGCATTACCAGTGACGCGAATCGTGCGCTGGGCTTCCTCCGACGTAACATAAACCTGGCGCCGTCGACAGTAAAATTATTGGCCTACGAAATGCATGTTTGCCCTAAGCTGGAATTCGCGTGTGCAGTCTAGGACTTACCGCAAGCTAACTCACGTACCATCCTTGAATCCGTCCAGAACCGTGCGGCCAGATTCATCTTTTCCGATTATTCATACCACACAAGCGTAACACAACTTAAACATAAAGCTAAGTTGCCAAGTCTCAAAACACGACGTACAGTAGCACAAATTTGCCTCTTTCACAAATTCTACAACTCGTTGTTATCATGCGAAAGCCTCTGTATAAAAACTGCTCACCACCCATCGAATCGCCTCAACCACTCAAAAGCAGTATACCCACCTCACGCACGCACGACCGCCTATCTAAATTCATTTCCTGTTTTGACAGCCATCGAATGGAACAGCCTTCCCGAAAGTGTCGTCACCCAAACAAACCCAACTCAGTTCAAAGCTGCCGTAGAGAAACTTTTGCACTGATACTTTTTGTGTCGTGTATGCGACTATCTTTAGTGGTGTTATCTACTTCGTTGGTTGCCATTGTATGCTTTTTTATCAACAGAGCGTGCTTGATACCCGTTGTATTCGTGATGCGCTTGTTCGGTTGTATTTTTTTCTGTTTCTTGTTCGGTTGTTGTGTAATTTTTGTGCTTCAACAACACTCATGTAAAACCCCACCCATTGGGGTCTTTGAGGTATCTGTCAATAAATAAATAAATAAATATCGCCCACCGTATGCGTGGACAAGGATTTCGAAAAGCTTGAAAGGTAGAAGTGCATTCAATCATTGTATCTCAGATACAACAGTTTGGGGTTTGAAAATGGGTCAGTTCATGTACCGTAATCTCCAATATAACAGTGGGATGTAAGCGGTGGCAGCTTTTTTGGTAAATAAAGTGAGAACAAACACACCATCGTGTTTTGCACGTTTATGCGTCCACAAGATGTGATTGTTCATGGCCTCCCTTTTGAAGAACACAATATCTTAGATGCAACTAGACACAGCCGCAAAGATTTAAACAATTGCGAACGCAAATTTTCGAGTCCAATAAACGGAAGAATCAGTCATTCCAATGTATCCCCATCAAAACTAAAAGAAAATAACCGTATTATATAATATAATTTTTAAATTACGAGAGAAACACTGAATACACAAGCTTTGTATAATATATTTCATATTCAGTGTTCAACATTATATTTACCATTTCTAACCTTCTTCTTTTAAAAGCAACATTAAAATGTATATTTAATAACTTTTACAGGTGATCTTTTGACAAGTTGACGCGCACTACCTGAAATGTTTTTGATAGAAAATATAAACTTTTTGGTCTTGCTAGACACCACTGAAAAAGGGTAAATTTAGGAAGTATTCTTATAAAAAGAACAAAAATTAGGTTTTTAGACACGACAGATAAATGGAATTCATTTCAAAGTTACGAAAACACGTTTGTTTTCAGTAATTTTTAAATATGTATTATACATACAAGCGACACTGATTATTTTCAGAATTTTTATCTTGATATTTTGCCCAAGGCACCTAAGCTCAAGAGCAGTGCACTTACCTATTTCAAGAGGGAAATAAGACGAGTGCCTCTGCAATTGCCAGGCAGGCCCCTGATTCCCTGAAGTTACTTTTTGGGTTGGCTATGGGGTATGGCTAGGTTCTTTATGGCACAAACTGCCTCTCAATTGTTTTGTTTGTCCCAGCATTTCTTTGTCGCGTGTAATTTCCTTGATGCAGAATTGACGGGTGGTTTTTTTTTGCTTTGAAATCTTGTGTAGGAGCTCTTTTAGAGCTTCCCGAAGGATGGCCCACGTAAAGTGGTTGTGTGATCTCACGGTTTGTTTTCCCAGACGAACATAACAGGCCCCTCGACGATGTTGTCAGGGGCAGGTTGTTTAGTTTGATCTTGTTGATACACATTATTAACGAATGCAAAAAAGACTTCGTATGTCACAGTTGACCGTAAAATATCTACGTTCAGATCATTCCATTAAAAAATATTACGGCCTATTTTGCAGCGCCTTATCGCTGCCAATCAAAATCTGTGAAATATTCTGCCCGATTAAGTGGTTTGAAGAGAAATCCGTCTCGTGAAGGGAAGCATTATTTATTTTTAATAGGGTGCAAAAGGTAGGGTTCGTGGCTTTGTTTATGGTGTGTAGCTCGAAACTCAGGATGTGAACACTTTAGGAGGGCTAACATTTTTGAGGGACGTTCATTGAAACAATGTAAAAAAGTAACTACAGTTAAACCTGGATATGACATAATGTATGCAAGTTCAAATGTTTTGTTTCATGCAGGATTTTGTTTCGCGCCTGTTTCGATTTAAGGCACGCATTAATAAAAAGAAACAAAACTAAAAGGGTAGCTATCCCAGAAGGTGAACTCACCCTTTAAAGATTTTTAAAGCGAAGCTTTACGATGCTTTTTTGTGCCAATACTTCCTGCAAAAAAGGCACCTTTCTCTAACACTAATGATAAAATATCGTGGGTGAAGTGAAAGAATTAAACGGCTCCTGTGGCCGGAATAAAATTTGGGTACCTCGCGTTATGAGGACGGCGTCAATCCGGATTGCTCCACTTCAAAACGGTTAAAGCGAAGGCCAAGCAGAACGAACGAATTGGTGTCGTGCACCCCAATTCAAAATGCTAGGCATACAGAATCCCTAAATGAGAGTGGCTGTGGGTATTCTAGTATCGTGGTTCCTACCTCTAGAGTGGCTCATACTATCAGTGTGGCACATTTCAACAAAATATTGCATCCCGAGAGAGCTTCGTCTTCAACAAGCGTCTTCGTTAGAGGAAGGCTGCATAACGTTTCCACGGGAGAAAAGAATATTGGCTCCACTCCACGCTGTGACGGAGGTTGGAAAGCAAAGCTGTAAAGACCCCAAGAACAATTCATCATGCGACGTCACTTGAATTCACAAACTTGGCTCTAGAAAAAGTGAAACCAGAGAATCTGCCAGCGGTTACCTGGGATTCGCGGGGCGCCGTCCCGAACGCCGCAGCATCGGCCATAGCCGGGAGCGAGCGGCAGATACCGGCACTGCAGCCCGGCCGTGCGCCGGAAGAAAGAACAGAGAGGAGCGTGTTTCGGAGGGTGAGACAGCGGAACCTAGCCATCCTCATGTGCCAGCTCCGCGCTACACCCCAGCACGACACAAGCGGAGGCATCGAAACAATCCGGCGTGTGAGAATATTGGCTCCCATTTATACAGATTTAAACTCAATAGTTTCACAGTGAATTGCGCTAAGTGTACAGAGGAATAGGGCGTTAGCAACTTTCGCAATGGGCGCAAAATTTTCTAACGCCTTATTCGTCTTGTTGTCGTTCTAACGTCCAACATTGTTAACGTCTTATACGTCTGTATACTTATCGCAATTCAGTATGAAGCATAACCAACTAGCCCCATTCTACGTCCTTTTAAAAACGTTTTGTAAGTTTGAGAAGTGCGACAAAGCTGGCAGTAATTTTATAATCGCTATTTATCACAAGCAGCTTCTTCATTCGTTTTTGTAACAACTGTTGAAACACAATAGAATCGGTAACCAGAAATTTATAAAGCGCTGTCCCATTCGTGACCAGCACTGCGCGAAAGGTGGCGTTTCTCTAGCGGCCAGATGTCTGTGAGTCCTTAACCAATCTAACCAATCCTTAAACTATCTTTGCCGTACGGTCGCCTAATTACGTCGGGTCCGGGTTACCCAGTAGCAGGTGCTCTCGAACAAGTTGAGCCATACGACGTAGATGCGCAATGAACGCGAAGCTGCGACAAACCAGGCCCAACATAGTCGCTAAAGCAGGCGACAAAGCCTACAGAAGGGTCCCTCCTACACGCCCACAGGGCTGAGGACGGGGAACTCTGGGAATATTGCCCTATCGCCGCGCCATCTACACTGCGCTCCGTGAGTGAAAAGCGCCCTCCAGCTCCTGAGCCGCATTGGGAGGTTCCGGTCGCGGACGCCACGCAAGAATCGTTGGCTGGTAGAGGTAGAAAGGTTTGAATTAAAACTCCGTGATTTGCGCCAGCTTCTTTCGAACACGCTTAGGCACTACACGGCGCCCCAAGTAAGCAAGGTCACTTATTCACAAGACTTCCCTAATAAGCACTTTGTCCTTTACAGAGTTTCCGCTTTCTTAACACCTTCAGCAACGACATTTACGCTGAACGGGTAGCTTTCACTTTTTTGAGGCTCTTTTTTGCACTTAAAGCTATTCAAAGGGTGCTTGAAGAGATACTGTACAGAACAATGACATTTTTCTTTCTCACCGGCCTAACCGGCGTTTAAAATATATGCTTGTCTTGAAAAGGCCAAACGTTTCGTTTTCTGGCAGCCGAACTCATCACCAAGAAATTGACACCACAGCTAGCAACGGAGACGCGGGACTCAAGACGTGTCTTGAAACAACACCGCTCGGCCGCACAGAAACGCCCGGTAAATTTTGTTGCAGGCAAAGAAACAGTGCTTTTCTCTTAATACGCAAAAGCCTTATATATGTTACAACAATTTAGTACTTTCGGAGAGGCACTATTTCACAGAGCGGTCGTCGACATCCTTGACGTTTTCAGGAATGTGGGTTTGGAATAAAATTCAGCTTGCAACTTCCAAACCACCACTTCCTGCCATTGTTTGACTTAAGTTTACATTTCTTGGATCTGCACGTCTGTTAGTGGTTCTCGCCTTCGTTGACAAAGCCGCTAATAAAGTACCGATAGCCCCACTCGAAATATATTAAAAATAGCGCGCGCTATTGTGCATCAAGCCAGCTATATCTAAATCCTCTCTCCATGATTTGAGCAGCAACTTCGGAGAACGTTTGGCTAGGTTATATGCTGCTCGGTTTCCGGATGACCTGTTGTCCAGAGCATGTGAGAAGCTTGTGAAATAAGTGAAGTCGGGGTGGTTTCGAGCTGCAGTGTGACATTGCGGGCGGAACTTAAAAATAAATGGCGGTGATGCCTCTCCATACCTACAATTTCACATGGTGAAAAAATAGGGAAAAGTTTTTATTTTGACGTGGTATTTAGTGGCCTGGTTAAGATTTCACCTGTTTGCTGGCCGGTCAAACGTATTTTATTAAGCACACTCGTAAGTATGTGGCCTCCGCCGTGGCGGAGTTCCACAAGGTACCTTTGAAATGCAAACGTCTGTATACCCTTCAAACAGATCTGTTTGAATATTTGTCTGGGCGAGCATGAGGGGGCTCTGTATGCGGAAAATTTTCAGACCGTCTGCGCATTTCCCGTAGTGTGCATGCCATCCCTGTATAAGAAACCAATTTTATTTCTACACTGTGAAAAAGACACTCAAAGCTATGGAGGCAACTCATATCGCGGTAATAGGTGACGCGTGTGTCAGAGTGCCATCCATATATGTGTCTAACTTTGAAGTTGATTGTGTAGACGTTACTTATTATATGGTTTTCCTCGTGTTTGCGTTTAGTCATGCCTTATCTCAATTTGTCTTTTTTTATGCCTGCAATTTCCTTGCTTCCAAGAGAAACGTTTACGATAGTAGCGGTCTTTCCAGATGTATTCATTCCTCCCGTTGCACAGAAACACACCGCATAAAAGGTATGGTGTGTGCAGTGGGATGTGTCATCTGTATATTTAGGAGAAATGTTGGTGTCATGTGGTGTCAAGTGCCTTGCAGGCGTTTAGTATGTGGACTACGGATAGGCCCTTTCCACACCTACTCCATATGGGTCTGGAAGATCCAGTGTGGAGATTGGAGGGCGTTACATGTGTGTGGCCTAACTGCAGCCCAGCCAGTGTAACTTCAGTGCTTCTGTTGTGTGAGTAAATTGTGTAGCTTCTTAATTGTGATTTTATTACGTTTAGCTTGTTGTCTGTTTGTTGACTCCAGTGTAATTTTCTGGTTTTACGAAGCTGTCGTCTGATATATGTCTTCTGGTGGGAGTAACGTACAGTTGATATGTGACCTGTACTCTTGAGAGCAGCAGCAGCCGCCATTTGATGGGCGGCCTCATTGCCAGGGATTCCACACTGTCCTGGAACCCACCACATGGTTATTGGAATATGTGATGTTTATGAAGTCTTGGAAACCTTTTAACAATATTCATCACATAGTTTTCAGTAGGTTTTCCTGGTGACAGTGCATGCACAACGTTCTGGGAACCTGTGTACACGATGAACTTGGGAATTTTTTTATTATGTGACTTTAAATGAGTAAAATGCGATATTGTTCTGCCATGCAAACATTTTCATAAAAATTGTTGTTTTACTGGAGCTAAAATGTGGTCCCAGCGCAGGAGCTAAGACAGAAGAAGCAGGTTTCAAGGCGTTGGTGAAGAACTCCGCTCACAGAAACAGAAACTGCTGCCAAATCGCACTCCAGGGTGCCCTATATTTTTCTACTTGCGTGAATGCGAGGTCGTATAAAGTAGGACGGAGATGCAATGGTGCAATAAAATGATTGATGCCGGTCCTGTGCCTGTCTGAATGGGGGACGTAGAGTTCAGAAGTGTTTTCCCTCATTCTAAGATAGGAAGGTAAAGAAATATGTTGCCTGCTTAAAAAGAAGTGTAATTGTGACGTATTGTTTATGATAGGATTACAAGTGTGGTTGGAAGTGACACAATTTTATGTGCATACAGCATCAATATTCTCTCACTGATACTCCAGGCACCATTGTGTCACACTCTACATGTAGACTCTCAACAGTGCTAGTGCGGAAACCGCCACGTGAATGGCGAAGACCGAAATGCAGTTCTCGGTCTACCATTCTCAGTGCTCTTTCCCTCGTCGACACGTACCCAGAACTGTCGTAGTTAAGCCGCTACCCTACCAAGGCAGGAGTTTTTTCTCGGCCCGATAAGATTAGGTGTGGGAGGACCTACAGAATATCCATTGGGTTGACGCACTTGCATTTTAGTTGGTTTGTATGTGAGTTGAATTTAACCTTTTCATCGAACACAAAACTAAAATCCTGTGCTCCTTGTTCAGCAGAAATCGAGACGCCGTCATGCGTAACGTGTCGTCTGGTGGACCACAGACATCCTGCAGGACACAACACAACAGATTTTGTATGAAGTGAATTTAAAACCAGTCTTGTCTGCCCAGCCAGCATGTTTCTTGACTTAAAGCTGGAGTTGTGGTTCACACATTAAGATATTGAAGATTTAAAAGACATTTTGACATCTACATATATGATATAAAATTTTAGGTGGCAGTGAATTTCCAAGCTAGTTCATCTTGATTATAAAGACTGTGCAGCTCAAAACGCCACCTTTAAGCCCGCTGTTTTTAGCGTGAACCTTGGAATCTGCATTACGACTTTCTACACAAAATTTTCTCACGAACATATAAGTAGCAAAGGTGTTTAACATATGGCCCACAAACAATGAACGACTTCAATTTACTGATGATACCGCAACGTGGAGCAGTGTCATACGCCCTCCAGAGGTCGAAAAACACTGTTGCACCAAACTTTTTAGGACTGGAAGCATGCTGTATTTAAGACGGAATGGCGACGAGTTGGACGTTCATGGATCGCCGCACCCTGAATTCTGCCTAGCATCTCTTGGGTACACTACTGTAATCGTGAAAGTACACGTCGTCTTTTGATCATCTTCTCGAGGAGCTTGCACAGGCAGCTTGTAATTGGGATGATGTTGATAGCAGGCAGAAAAAAAAGGTAGTTTTATTCTTTCAGGTACGGTACAACTATGGCCTCCCTCCAAGACATTACGGTGGCCCAGAAAGCCATATCTGGTTGTAAAGGTGAACTTTTACGAGAGTGTATGCGTGTAGGGGCTATATCATTGTACATATTCATGATGTGGCCTGGTACTGAAGCTGAGAGTTTACGCATGCTCAGAGCAGCCCTGAACTCATGAAGTGAAAACTCGGAGTTATATGAAGAGGAAACTCTTGGCCGACAAAAAGCCTTTACGTCATAAAGACAAGTGAAAACTCGGAGTTATATGAACAGGATAACATGTCTTTATGACGTAAAGGCTTTTTTTTGGCCAAGAGTTTGTTTTATGAAATTGTTTTTTTAGTATGGTTAATGTGAGGCTGCTTGAAAGTTTTGCAAGTGCGCCAGCCTGGTCTTGGAGTGTGTCTCTTGCTGCCCTGACCAGAAGCAGGCTGTGTATTTGTTGGTTTAAGATTACGTATTCGTGTCCGTACCTTGCATGTGTCTGTGTTTCAGTTTATTCGCATTATGATTAAGCACCAACTATGTCAGTTTTCCTGATGGCGCACACGTTTTCCATGCACCTTTGCCCGTTTCAACAAAAAAAAAATCATTATCCGACGTGGGGTACCGACGAAGCGTACCTCAAGCATTTTCGGGGACTCTCGCGGCCGCCTACACTCCTAATTTCACGACAGCCTCCTTTGGTTCCGCGATGCACCATTGGCGTTGGAAATGGATGTTTGGGAGGCGTCGAGGGTGTGCGCCGTGTCACATTGGGTCGGTTCTTCACCATGGAGCTGTTTTATTATTGTGCGGCATAGTTTGGATGTTTATCTAATTGTATTTCAGATTACTCTAGCTTCATTGAACCTAGAATTGGATAATAAACTGCTTCAGCCTTTACCCAAATATTTAGGTAAAGTGGGGAAGTCGTCAGTATCATATGGGGCTGTGCCCACAACCCCACTCAAGACAATGAAAGACACAAGCTGAACCAAGTCTGGACATGATGTTTGTGACGTCCTCCGTTAGACTATGTAGGCTGCTTCTTATTTAAAATGCAAGCTCTAGAAGATTTAAAAACTCCACTATCAGACGACATTGGGAATCCATGCGGGAAGAGCCCAAAAAGAATTCTGGGCATCGCTATTGAGGATATATGGTTCGGGCAGCTGGTCAACCAGCACTTCGACGTCAGAGCTGGAAAGTGAAAAATCAGATGGTATGTAAATGGAGCCTAACGTTTTCAACTTATACAAGTTACTGTGCGAATTACTACAGGCTCAAGTACAGTGTTCAAGGTGATAGAGTGGCATCCTAAGGATTTCCGGGTGATTATGGCCACACCCCTCGACGAGTGGCTGCAGCCACCCCTGTCCTTTCTGACTACCATATAACTGTTCTAGACATGTGTACATTCGGTACTCAGATGTGTTTATTGGACACCCGTTACAATCGGCAGATTAGAATGCAGGATCTGGAACACATCGTCAAGAATATTATGAAGTACTCTGCAGTTCCACGGAACAATATATTATTTTCCCATTAATAGGTGTTTATAGCTACCGGAACCCGGTTATTTAAATATGGTCTCTCGAGGCCTCGACTCCTGGACAGTTTTTGTTACCTTGTTGGTAGTTTTATATACGCTGACCCACTCCTTTCTGCTTCAAAGCAGATAGCAAAGGTCTAACATCCATCTCCTCATTAGATGTGCGGGGGCATCAGTCGGACGAGGACCCCTGGACTATGCATCCTTCCTAGTGCCGTTCGTTTCTACCGTCACCACCATGGAAATCGGGAGTGGCACGGTTCGGGCAGGCGATAGGGTGAGGACGGGAGCGGCTGCAAGCTCCTCTTGTCCATCTGCTCAATGCCCTACGTGTACTGTAGACTGGTGGAGTGGCAATGGGAAGAGCGCCATCACTCGCAACGGTGTTTGTGGCCACGCGAACCAATACAGGCTCCGCAGGCGGGGCGGCACCGAGTTGGGCTGCCGAGACAACCAATGGGGGATGAGCGCGAAACGAAGTCAGTCGCAATGACCTGAGTCGTGGCCGAGACTAGGCGCAGCTGCACCACTCTGCGAGGTGCGTCAGCTTACCTCCCCGGAGGGAAAGAGGCGAGCCTGTTCCGCGCCTTTGGAAAGGTGGTTTTCTGTGACCTTGATGTTTGGGATTTCTTTCCCAGTTTGAACCTCTTGTAGGTTCGCGAATACGCGGCATGAGGTCCTTGTCAGTCAATGAGGGTGTAATGGTTTGAAGTGCATTTATCTGTGCGATGGTCAAGTTGGGAGCATTTGGCGCAGGTGTGTTGGCCCCGACCCGAGTTTGTACAGTGTCCGAACCCCTACACTTTTGCAAGAGCACCGCGGATTCAAGATATAAGCTCGGACAGAGCACTCCATAAAGCCTCTATTGATGTGGTCCGGAAGGCTCGATACATGGAAGGTCCGGATGATGTATTTTGTAGGTATTTCGTTATTATCTCGTCCTATGGTTTTCTTCCGGACTGCTGTCACACCCTGGTTTCTCAGGCGATCTAGATTATCGGCTTCCATCTCAATTGCCGTATCTTGCTCCAAGATCACGCTGTGCGAACAGTTGAGCCTTCGTTGGGGCGTTACCTTCATGTCCAGATCGGGAATTCGGGTCTGGTTCGGGAGTTGTGTGACCTGCTGCTGCGTTCTGATTCCCGCAGTTCTCGTGTTGTTTTTTTTTCTTTGGTTTTGGCTTTCTAGGGCTCTCAGAATATTCCTTCTATGAACGCGAAAAATTTGGAAACATGGATAGTTATTCAACAGGCTTGTCTTTTTCAACAGATTCGATAATCATAATCGAATAGAGTTGTCAGGTTTTGGTACAGTGAATGTGGAAAAGGGTGTGTACGAGGATGTTGGTGCGGCCAGCTTTCAGGCACCGATCAGGTTTTCGGCGGGACAGGTTAGATTTATAACTAATTCTTAAGCGCCAAAAACTACAGGGACATAGAATGAGACAGGGACACGCGCTAACTTCCAACTAAATTTATTGAGCAAGCGTGAAATATATACATTAAAAATAGCCGATAGGAGATACAGAAAAGAATTACACACAAGAGATAACAGATATACTCGGTGCTGTTCCACACGTGTCAGGCACTACCATGACCAGTCTTTTTTTAAGAACACTGCTTCCTTTACTGACAAGGCTATCGACGTTGTGCTGACGCATTCAAAATCACCTAATTGCATCTCAGCCGCTTCAACTATTTCACGCGTGCGTTGGTCAGAATCATAGAAACAACGTGACTGAATTTGAACTCAAGGCTACGTGAACACCAGAATACCGTACTAAAAAGAAAAAAATGGGAACCTCTCAAATCACTGTGCTGAATGCCAGGAGTGCGAACCCTACTGTTCAAATTCAGTCACGTTGTTTCATGATTCTGATCAACGCACGCGTGAAATAGTTGAAGCGGCTGAGATGCAATTAGGTGATTTCGAATGCGTCAGCACAACGTCGACAGCCATGTCAGTAAGGGAAGCAGTGTTCTTAAAAAAAGGACTGGTCATGGTAGTGCCTGGCACGTGTGGAACACACCAAGTTTATCTGTTATCTCTTGTGTGTAATTCTTTTCTGCATCTCCTATCGACTATTTTTCATGTATATATTTCACGCTTGCTCGATAAAATTTACTTGGAAGTTAGCGCGTGTCCCTGTCTCATTCTATGTCTTTGTAGTTTTTGGCGCTTAAGAAGTAGTTATGGAACACAACTAGCCCGAACGCAAGCCCTTCTTCAGGTTAGATTTATCTATGAGTCATTAGAAAAAAGCAGGAGACGGGGCTTCTTCCTTCGATTTACCCTAATGCCTAAAGAGGTCTCCGAGCTCTGTGCCTTCTAAACAGACAGGAGCCAATCCTGCCGGTACTTCACCGCGGCCCCGACTGCCGCCACCACTTGTGGTTTTTACACTTGACCTGTTTTTTCCAAGCCATGGTAGGAAACAGCACGAGCATGGGCGATCGCTTTCCACGGTGTCACCAATGCCAACCCCTTGAATACACAATGTGCGCCGTGGGGAGGGGTAACATTACCACAGCGATCACGCAATACATGACGAAAATGTCAGCGGTATATTAAAACTGCACCATCACTTTTTATTTCACAACCATTGCTTTGGTCTATAAAAGGAATTCCTAGTTTGTGGATACTTTGGTATGCATTGGTTGCATACTGCAGAATTTAAACGCCTAGAGGTCAAGCAAAGATTCAGAGCGGAGTGCAGTGTCTGTGTTTCAGAACAGACACTAGTGAATATCTTGTGGCACATAAGCTTGTCAACCACAATGGGTGCACATAACCTTATGCAGTGGTCCTACTACAGATGCAAAAAACTTGCACTCAACAGGTTACTTTAGGTGAGAATTTTTATGCAGATAACCAGTATTAATCTTGTCAGTTTTGACGATTGCAAATGAAAATGAAGGTGTTGCCTTGTTGTCGTCGAGACCGGTCATACATTGTTGGTGTTACTTTTGATGTTTTTAGTAGATGTCGCCACCAATCCAGGTCCTGATCTCATCGATTTTTTAAACGGGCTTGATGAAGCACAAGGAAAAACATTTATTTGCGAGCACAATTAGTTGACGATCGTGGTCGCCGTTTTGGCGGCCACCGCGGCCGCCCGAGCGATCAGTGAAGCTTGAGCCTCCTGTTCTGGGCAGCGCAACGCCTTCTGCTTTTGGGCACTTGTTATTTTTGGTTTTGGACCTCTCGAACTCACCAACATAATGTTCCGAGGGTGGCCGAGGAACTGGCAGGCAGTACAGTTAGGTAAAGGGTATACGGCTGTCTCAAGTAGGTGTAATTTTGCGGGATTGGGTAATTTGTTTTGTTTGTAAAAGACCCCTTGTGAGTTCCTAATGGATGCTGAGTTGTGCGTGACCGGGGGAAGGAAGAAAAAGAAGAAGCAGGAAGAAGGAAGAAGAAAAAACATACATTTGTGAGCAGAATTAGTCGGCGATGGTGGTCGCCATTTTGACGGAAACCTCGATCGCCCCGGCGATCTGTAAAGCTTATGCCTCCTGTTCTGGCCAGCCGAACGCTTTCAGCTCTTGCTGATTTGTTGTTATTTTTGAGTGACCACTCGGGACCCCCCCCCTAATGCTGAAGGTTGTTGATAGTCACAGGATCAGTTAGGTGACGGAATACGGTTGGCTAAATGGGGTGGATTTTTTGTTTTTTAGCGGGCGCCTTCGTTTGTAAAAACTGTGTGTGCGTTCGTGATGGAGGGTCAGCTGTGTGTGTGCCCGGGGTAGACAAGTTGAGGGAGGCAGCAAATGCGGGTAATTTCGTTGAAAAACGTTGTACGTGATCAACCGGTCCCTAGCGGATCTGGTGAAAGTTTAAGAAACAAGCTGGGCCCGGCTCGGATGCGAGTTCTCGCTACACATTACTTTTTTTCACCCATATACTCCCTAGGTCTTTTTCGCCTGTCCTCTAATGCCTACCGTACGTTTTTTTACTACATGCAGGGAGGTTTTGTTTACCTCCTCAAAGACAGGGTGTTTTTAGGTTGTGAAGGAGGTAGTTAGACCACCGTGTTCTGAAATGTTAGGGAGCTCGCCAATTTGAAGGACCCAAATGGTATTCTTTACTTCCTCAAGGCGTTTTTAAGTGATGTTTATGGACTTTAGGGGTTGAATAGGAGCTTGCGCATGCTCCCTTGGAGAATTCGTACTTAGTTACAGTAGTTTATAGGGGCGTCCGTGAGGAGGTTCAAGGGAACATTTACTTCTTTTGCATGGACGCCGTTTTACGTTTGCCTGTAGGCCTCGCGCCAGGGGAGTTTTTAGGAGGTCAAGGGACATATATTTCTTTTGAATGAGGAGTTTTGCAAAGTTGGGGCGGTTTTGTAGGCCTTCCGACGAAGAGTTTTTTCAGCACAAGGGAGATTCTAGTTCCCTCGGAGTCGTGATTTCACACGGTTTTCTCGGTTTCGGTTTATTTCAAATCGACCAGCCGCCCAGCAGCGTGCCATCCCCCAATTACGCGTACATGATCGACTACAAGGAGGCTCCGAAATAAAAACTTAGGGCGCCATGCCTAGGAATTTCAAAGGAAACTTACAGCATTCAGCCTGAAAAACTCGTCCTCGTAAAGAAGAATTTCAGCAATAGAACTAGGACCAGAACGTAGAATTATCTTGTCATTCCTACAGACCTTGAATTTTTGAAGCATGTCACGCGAAAAACAAAGACCCCTCTTTGGGTCATCTCGGCACAGCTCGCACTATGGTAAGTGCACAGAAATCATTATATAATAAAGCGGACGAAGTACAACTGGCCCCGTACTTGCATCCGACGTCACCACTTATCAGAACGTCCGGAGCTGCCGTGACTGCCAGCAAAGTGAAAAAAATTGCCACCGACGAGACCCGGACTTCTGCAGCCGATCGTCGTCCCATCAAGGCCCAAAAAAATTTCCGACCGATTGGAATGGATCTGGGCCCGTTCCCTGCGTGACGATCCAAGACAAGTGGATTGTCGTAGCAACATATTACTACAAGAATGACGCGCTACGCGGAAAACATACCGCCGCTCTTCCGAGGGGACTGCACAAGAGGTCGCCAAGTTTTTCATAGACAAGTTGTGTTGCGACATGGAGCCCCTGATGTCCTAATCACGGCCCGGATTGGAACGGCGTGAGTACTTTCACTGTACGAGCTCATGCAAGAATCTTACGCTACACCAACACGGATCACCAAATAACAATGGCAGTGGTACCACCCCCAACAAAATTTTTTCAATTGGTGGTGAAATGAGCGGACTGTGTAACGATTTGAACGTTTGAAAGGTAACTACATTTTGTAGATGGTAAAGGCACAAACTCTCAACCTGGTATTTGTTTTCTTGGAGAGCAATGAGATGGCTGGATAAATCAGTTTAAAGATCGAGAAATATGCTGCGGAAAATACCAGTCGTTTAAAGACACAAATCGCCGCGCCAAGAAAATGACCCAGCCGCAAAGGGTTAATTCGCACAACATCCGACAGATGGGTGTATCGCGACGAGTGTACTGGCCAGTAGGAAGAAAAACGCATTGAAACATCCCCCTTGCGAGGGGTTTTTCACGATCAATTTTGCAGAGTTGATTCATTTCCGGGCACCAGGCGCATGAACGTTATTTAGTAGTTTCAAGTTATATTTTGCGTTAATATTATTGCGTCACTAAGATAGCTGTTGCACTTGTGGCAACTGCTGACGAGAGAGCGCTCGTCAAATATCCCCTGCAGTAAATTTGAATGAAAAGTCAAGGATATAAGGCTTACGAAATTCTTTAAACGTAGCCTCCAATGATTCAGGATTGAAAACAAATAAAATTTGGTGAGGGATTTGTGGCGATAAAGTGGTTAGTTCTAGCACATCCTTACATTGAGTTGGTGCGCCCGCAAGGTCGACAAAAAGGATGTTCCACAAACCGTTAGGCTGTGTGCCTTGGGATATTGAATGTTGAAAACCCAGAAGTGCAAACAGACTACACAGTCCTTTTTTAAAGATATATCAAGACACTCTGGCCATAGGGAGGCTAATTTCCCCGTGCGGTGCGGACTACGGACGTCGAACGCGGGTGACATCGTGAGTTACTGAAAAAAAAAAAAAGAAAAAAAAATGCTCTGCATAAAATTCAAAACATATATGGTTTGTGAGCAGCAATTATTCGACGTAATAAAATGGTTATGCCAGGTCGCGAATTTCAGTATAAATTAGGAATGCAAAGGCTTCATAAAACAAGTGCCAGTACAAACCCGTGGCTTTTGCGCAATAAAAAAGATATTACTTCCGCACAATATCTCGAGCACAACTTAAAGCAGTGAAGTTAAAATGACTCCTGTTCTGATTAGCCAGCCGAATGCTTTACCCTGCTCTTACACCTGATTTGTTGTTATTAAGTGCGAATGCACTTTATAAGCGACCCAAACCGTTTTCCACCGAAGGGCTTAAGTGGCCGGCGGCACAACTTCTTTCGGCGGCTGGATGGGCTACTCGTCATACTGGGTGGCAGTCCTCAAGGGAGCTGCGAGCTACGCTATATAGAAAATCGTTCGACGCCAAACAGCATCCGGCCTCAAAAGGCCATGTTTTTCTTGTGAAGCGTAAATCGATCCGTCCAATGGAGACTTTGCTTAGTGGCCGCAGCGCAAATGACAGGGCTCTACCGACTGGGGAAGCCATGACGATTTGACGCGACGATCAGACTGCTTTACGTGGTAACGCGCCTTATATCTTTAACGCATTCAAACTACGTCGTCAGCGGCGTGCGTTGGCGACTTGCTCAGCGGCGGTTTATTATGCAAACAGCGCTTGATAACTGCAGTCGTGTGCGTGTACACGTGATACTACAAACCCGATGGAAGAGATGGAGATTTCTCAGCACTTAAGGCATCGGCACTAAATCAAGGCGGTTGAAATGGCTGCGGGGGCCGACTTCCGTTTGAAATCAACTTGCGCCGTCTTCAAGCGGGCCTTTAACAACCGTGCATTCCCTTGCCTCACATTCTGCAACCGATTGTTCCTCGGGGAAATGCGGGGGAAGTGTGTTTTGAGTTTTTCAATGCAGAGCATTTCTGTGATTTTAGCTGATTCTCGCCTCTTAATTACTGCGTCGGACAACAAGCTATGAAAGAAATCCACAGCTCCGCGAAGTGAATGTTCGCAGCAGGTGCACCTCTCCTGCTCCCCTCCTCTCTCTACAGCAGCTGGCGCATTAAGTCGCATGCTTCGTAGTGTGTGCATTCATTAGGATAGCCCGTTCGGTCCGTCGCGGTCTGCGCGATTTTGCGTACCTAAAAACAGGCAACTGCATTTTTACGGAGATAGCAGCGCGGTAAAAGGGGCGTGGAAGGGCGCGCGCTGTAATTTGCATTGCGAAAAATAAATGCGCGCTCTCCCCCCCGTACTGCTCTCCCTCTACTGCGCGCGCTGCCGTCACTGCGAATACTGTGCAATCAGCGCACCTCTCGGCAACGTCTATTATTGCCAATTCAAAGCTTTACCTCCCACGCCGCTGCGACAATTGCCGACAGCGCCCCCAATGCGTCGACAGTTCTCGGCCACTCAGCCGAAAATCTAAAAAACGTAACCAAGACCTACAAAGAACTTTGAGGCGCACGAAAGGCGAAAAATCATGCAAAGAGTTACCGTCCTCGCGATCTACCTGATTAAGCGCCCAACCTCCCCCGAACGACGGTTACCAGAAGCAGAAATGCGTTAATCGTGCGGTCGACAGCGACTTCTGTACGAGCGCTTGGGAAGAGAGAAGTCCGAGTCGTCCATTCGGAACCCTTTTCTGATGTGCTCGTCGGGGACTTTAACGACAATTTCGACCTGCGCAAGGACGACTGGTTGATAGAGTACATGACCACCAACCACGGGCTCTACTGCGTCTCAAACAACAGGGACAGCAAGCAGGTCTGCACCCACCAATGAGAAGATAATCCACGGCAGTGAAAAATGAAAACAAAAATAACGGTCTTTTAGACGTCGTACGCTTCGCGAGTTGTCCACGTACCGTGTGCGGCTCGTCCTGAATTCGAGAAATGCACGGGTTGTGTTATATTTCTGCTCAACGCTTTCTTTTATTATTAGCGCCCACTTCCCGATCTCTCTACCTTCCTTCCCGGTCCACTGCGCTGATTTTCGCCAGCGAAGACCACGTTGCTTTAAAGCAGCCGCGCGCGACAAACGATTTTTCTCGAATCCGTACAATATAACGACGGAACCAACCAATCATAATAATAATAAAGGACGCATTCAGCCCTATATGCACTCTCGTCTCGGCGAGCTGAGCGGCACGGGTCCGGGTCTCTGTTACCTATCCAAAACAACACCAACGCATCGACTGATGAAACGACCCAACTACCAGCGACTGTCCACCCTAACGCGACTCTACTCTGTTTGCGGCCTCTGTCTGACAGGGCCACAAACCAATCTTTCCACCAACGCACACTATCCCCAAAAAAGAAAAAACGACGGCCCAGGCGACTAGCTCCCACCCTAACGCGACTTTACGCGGCGTTAACGACCCCCGAGGTTGCTCTTCATTTCCGGGCACTCGTGTTCCCAGGGCAAGTTGAGTCGCGGGGTTGCGTTGGCGGCGCGGGAATTAAATTTTGTATTGCGCAAGCAAGCGAAGCAGTGACCACTTGGGCACCCCCCCCCTAATGTTCTGACGGCGAGAACTGTCTTTGTTAGCAGCAGAGTTTAGACTGACAGGCAAAAGTACAGTTGAGACAAGGTGACTGCCGAGAATACGGCTGGCTAATCTATGAGGTGTACGGTATTGGTTTTGTAGCTGCGTGGATAGAAAATCGCGTCCTCTTCGTTTGTAAGCATTAGACTGTGAAGTGTGTTCGTGACGGAGACAACAGGACTAACATGGTGACCGCCCGCTGTGTGTGTGTGCCAGATGGGGGTATTTGGACAAGTTGTTATACAAGGAACCGAGGCATCTCACAATTGCGGGTAATTTCGTTAAGGTACGTGATCTAAATCCGGTCCTTGTGCTACCCGGATGGGCAACGGATCTGGAGGTGTCCACCTTTAAAGTTTAGGGAATTTTTTGCAAGCTGGGCGCGGCTCGGATGATGAGTCCTCCAGACATACTACGGAAAAGGTCATATCCCTCCAGGGCAGCGGATACCGGACCTCGGATGATTTCTACGCGGGAAGTTGAGGGTGCTTGTTGAATAGTTGTGGGCCCCTTGGGCAAAGGAATTCACTGACCACACCAGACGAATCAAAGACGAGTGGTTGGTGGACATTGAGGAAATGTTGCACGTTCTATCAATACTTGAAAATGATCTCGCACGTTGTCAAAAGGAGGTTGCTTTCATGTATAACGTAATGAAAACTCGAAAAAGGGTTAGATAGACTTGAAAACGGAAGGAGAAAATCAAAGCTAATCCCTTTAGGCATACCAGGGGTTAAAGATGAAACAAGCGCTCTGCTCGTAAAAGTTGGGAACCAAAAGATTTCAGAAGACACGCTTGAGTTGGGCTGGGTTGCGATTGGCTAGTTCAACATCTACGCATGCCAGCGTTAAAGAAAACGCGTCCGGAAAGTGTCAGCCTTTCGGAATCGCGATAAAAGTGTGCAATTCTGACGATATATAGGAAGTTCAAGGTCAGAATTAGCAAAGTAAAAAACAGCTTTGAGATACCGCATAAAAAACAGGGACACGAACGAAAATGTTCCGCTGATATTCGACAAAATGTACATAAAAACCGCCCCTATGTCTGCAGCGAAGAAACGGGATAGAGGGACTATTCGCCACAAAAACAACGAAAACAAGAACGCGGTAAGTAACCCGCAATCGTTCGCAAAAAAAGCCCCATTTAACCTAAATGGGCGAAGTATCGTTAACAAGGTACAGCCTATTAAAAATTCGTTGGTGCTTTATGAACCACAGATTGTAGCTATAACGGAAACTTGGTTATTATGAACTGTCCAGAAAAACGAAATAGTGCCACCAAGCTACTGGTATATCAGAAAAGATAGGCGACCTCTTGGGGGAGCCCCTAGCATTGCTGATTCGATGAGCTATTCGCTACACTCTTCTTACGCAGTTCATAACAATGAGGCAATTTTTTGCAAGATAATCTGCACCTGCAGGACTGTAGTGGCCGGCTTTGGGTATCGACGCCCTTCTTCCGAGAAAGAGTGCGTAACAAATGTCCACGATTTCTTTCAACATCACGGCAGTGGCAGCAGAATCATCGTTTTGGGTGACTTCAACATTGAAGATATAAACTGCAGTAACATGTGTTACACATCACCTGGGTCAAGGGCACTCATCAATTTCTATTTAAATCTTCACTTCCGCCGGGTTATACAGGACCCAACTGCGGTGCAAGAAACATCAAGTATCCTAGACGTAACAATGCTTATCCCTCATTTTGAAATCAAACAAAACCACTATTGACGCGTAGAGGCGATTTCCGACCACAAAGTGTGCAAGTTGCCGCCATATGCTTAAACATCACTTTTTATGCGATTTACGGAAATCCCAGGAGCAGACTTTAGTCTACAGGATGAGGGTTTCATACTAACATACATGGCGCATATATGTCAGGAATTCTCAGACTTGGCTAGGATTTTCGACCCAAAGGTTAACACTTCAATTCCAAAAGATTGTTTGTCACTGTATAGTTAAACAAACCCTACAATCTTTTCCATTTGGCATTAGAAAAAGGTACCGCTTAGGCCTATCAATCACTAAAAACGAATTGATCTCTCAATTTTTATTAGGAACCGCGAATAGTAGCCCTTAACAAGAAACAACACAGCTGGAATATTTTTTTATCCAGTTCGCAGTAAGGTTACGCCGCTGTACCCTGAAGTTTATGTATTGTTTATTCCTGATTTGTGAAACAATACATATCGTCTGCTGTTTTTCCTCTACATGCATGCTCACTATAGGTTACTTCAATGTAAATAAAGGGCTAAATTTCGACAGTTATTTTGTTCAAGTAGGAGTCGCGCTCTTTTTCTTTTCTTGTGACACCGAACACCTGCCCGTGCAAACTAGAGCTGCTGATTTCGTTTTGATAAGCATAAAAATGTTTTTCACCGATTCTTAAGTTAGCCACCAAATATTCTTACGGTTATTATCTATGTCTGTTCTTGTATATCCGCCTGCCATGCCGTTATTGTTCATGTCTATTCATGCATGACCACCTGCTTTATTCTCAAACTATACTGGCAGTATTGGAAGTAAATAAATGAATAAATAAAAATAATAAAAATATATAAAATAATTATTTATAAAATAAAAAAATGGGTACGTCTCAGAATACATTTAACAAAGTTGAATGCATTTTGCAGTATGTAACATTAAATTTGGTTGCAATCAATGCAGCTTTTTTCAACACCACGTAGATCTTTCCACACACAGGTTACGCGGCAACAGAACCAATACCCTTAGAGGTGGGACTGACTCAAGAAATAGAAAGGTGATGGCTTTTTTTTGTTTTTTATTAGGGGTCACCAACTAACATTAGTGGCAAAAACCTCCAACACGTGCATAAGTTTTTCTAAACAGCAAGAATGAAACTTTTCACTACCTCTTTTATGGGTACTAAAGCCCCTGCAAGTGAAGTTTTTGAGCTGTGATGAAAAAAATTGGTGTTAGAAATAAATGCGCATTAGAGCATGCGCGTGAAAATTTTCTTTTGATCCTGAGTACAAAAATATTCGAGGCTATATGTGATATGAAAAAAATTATCTGGCGTCTTCTCGGGAGCCCGACTACGATGACTGTTGATAATCCACCCACTGCTTTCAAGCTTTAACATTTCTCATACTTGACAAACTCAGCACACAAAAGTGTGCTGAAGGTGCCTTAAACAAACACTTTGGAGGAATTCTGCAATTAGGTCAAAGTCGTGATAACCTGCAAACATATCACCCATTGGCATCGGTTCTTTGTAGTATTGTATTTTCTACAATAAGGAAGATTTAGATTTTCTTCGTGGTATTTACGGAAGCTGCGGAGCATAGTTTGGAAAGAGCAAGGAATACATGGCCAGGCCAAAATCCGGACGCATATCATTTCGAAATGGTAAGGCCAGGAGTCTCACACCGTTCCAAAGGCCGTTTAGGGTGTGCACTAAAGCGCGCTCGAACGGGGAAAAAAGATACCACCCAGCTGCAACGTAATCACGCGACACTTTAAGCCTCTCGCTGATGTCTGTAGTGGTCCACACAAAACTCTGCGGAAACACCCGCTTTCTGTGATGATGTTGATGACAGTAGATGAAGAGCAGTAAAATTAAAACGCTCCACGTAACCGAAATTACCCCTGGTTCTCTCGCGTTATGAATAAGACGGATATCTTATTGCGCGATCCCGCCATGGCTGAAACAGTGTAGATTTAGAGAAAGGTGCATGGACGTGCAAAATTAGACAGAAGGAGCCTTGCTCCATCAACAATGATCATGGTCGAAAGGTAAGGGAAGCCATAAGATAACCGTATTTATAAAGTACTACAGAACACCATCGCAGTGCTGTAAACCCTACACGGAAGAAAAGCCTGTGTGTTTCGTAAGGCGGTGTAATGTGGGTCCGCTTGCTTTTGGGTTGGGCAGTTTATTGTTGGGCTTCATTTTGGCAAGCTTCGCTTTCCCCTATTCTTGTCGTTTCGACAGATTGGTAGATAATGTTTAAGTACATGAATCATTTGTCTCACACATGATTTATGCCGCGTCAACAATAAGCTTTAGTAAAGCCAGCTGTTACTGTTGTTGATGTTAGGAATAATGATGACAATGATTGTTGCTTAAGTGACATAAAAAAATGCTCAATGTTATCATAAAAGAACGTGTGTGCCTCACGTAGTGAAGATGACGTATGCCCCATTGCGCCATTTTGGCATAATAGAGCAGTTTTATATATAGAGAGGTGCTTGTGAGTTAAACGATACACATAAAAATTGTGTTCACTGATTTTTATGACGACCTTGGTCAAAATCAACCGAAATCAAGCTTTACTGCGCAGGTTTTAGTCAAAGCTTCTGCGATCAAAAAAAAAAACTCCAGGCGATCGAAATTCAAAGCTGGACAAATCACCCCTTCTCAAATAACCACGGAAGGCACGTTCAACTACAAACGGCCATTGATGGAGGGGCGCTTCGTTTTTTTAATCGTTTCTGGCTTCGTTTTCTATATTTAGAACATCATCCGAAATTATTCTGGCCAAACGAAACCAAAACACCTAGTTTTCACGGAAATATGTTTTCAAAGAAGTCTGCTTCGACAGATATCATGATCGTTTGTCTTTGGCTACAGCTAAATGCCTGAAAGAAGAAGCCGTTGCCATCAAAACCCGGCTGACGTCGGGATGACCCCCCCGACCGAAACCCCATTTTGATAGCAGTGTTGATAATCAAGAAATACTTGCTCTACCAGCTTCATTTTTTTAGGAAAGCAGGCAAAAATAATTTTTCTGCGTGAATTTTAAATGTGAATTTTGTAATGACCCGATTACTTGTCACACCTTTAAATCGCTTACTACATCCACAATAACCTCAATTTTTCTTTCGTAAGCGCTAAGGGCCCAAATACTGAAGAAGCACAAGAAAAGCTTTTGCTAGAAATAAACGATTCAGGAGCGAAAGGGTCAAAATACTAATAAAATATTTACCGTGCAACACATGAGTGTACACCAGCCGCACGTTACATCTTTATTCCTTACCAATCTCAATGGTTGGTTTGACCGCACTTCATAGAAACATTTACATCCCTATACCAGCCATTTTTATTTACCTAATAAAACCCGTAAACGTCTATACACATTTCCACTATCTATCATTTTCACCAAATTTTAATATCGATCGGCCACAATTTTATCCCATGTTCGGCATCGTTCTTATTCAAGGAAATCTTCTCGCATGACTGTGCACTGAGTTTAGTGGGCATGAGAGTACCAACACTTTTTTCTGAGAGAAGACGGACAATAACAACCTTAAAAAAGGAGCATTTCTAGCTCAAACTAAACTCTTATTTGAAAACTTTTCGTCAAACATCACACAAAAACCTCAATTATGGGAGTTTATTTCAACTACACGACACTGTTTCGGTGTATGTTTTATTTACTACATATTTTAGTTCTGCATCATTTATTTTAAGGAGGTGTTTCGTAGAATTCGCCAATACTCCAACCCCCACAGTGTCGTAGTCACCAAAATAGTCCCAGGTGTGCCTGACATCTTTATGGTATAGTGCCCATCCTGGGAAGCTCACATCAGCAATGAATTCACAAGTCCGTAAAAAACTGCAAAAGTATTTGCCACATTGAACGATGCAATTTGTACATCATCGAAGTAATGCTCATGCCTCTCACAGCTCTACAGTGCAGGAAACAAATTTCCGTCTTTGGTTATAGTGCAGCCGTTTTGCATAAATGTTGGAGAACAACCAATTCAAAGAAGCGAACCGGAAAATCTGTTTTTTGTTTGGACGCTTTACGTACTAACGACTATAGGCAAGTGCAAATTTTACTGGCTGGCAAGCTTTTTCATACTCATTTTTGTACTACTTGTGCTTTAATGAAGTTTACTTGCGGCTGCAGGACGCGATTTCTACACTTCCGTAAAAAAAATTCAGTGTGTACGCTACGGTGTTCAGTTAACGACAACGACTGATCATATGTTCGATGTTTTATGTTCTTTATTTACCACTTCTGATGCATTACCTTTTCCAAATTTTCTTTAGCTCAGAAGAAAAGCATACACGAACAGGTACAAGAACTTTGTTTTTCAGATAAAGCACCAAAATGTTTTTCTGCGACACTTCGTAAGGCATGGACTCATTTGTGACAATTATACTGAAAAGCCTAAACAAATCCGTCGTGGCTTTTGCAAAAGAAGTGAGAATACTTTTTTGATAAAAATGAGTGAGATCTGTGTGGTAAATTCATCTTTTCTTTGTATTCTTATAAACTTTCTAACGTACGTATCGCAAAATGTATTAGCTCACTATCCCAAGTAAAAGAAAAAAATACATACCCCTAGGTATCCAACCAGTGGCCACATCCTCCTGCGAGAAAATTTTTGGGTAATAATGCGGTACTGGAGAGATGGATTTCTATAGAAGCTCTGTCCAAGTCTCCAATAAAGTCTTTAGCATTGGCCTTGTAAATGAAAGGGGAATGCACCCAATGGTCTACCTTCCCGTAAGTAAAATTTGGCATTATCTTCTTCAGCTCTCTCCTGCATTTATCTCAATCCTCTTTCCACTTGAGCAGCGTAGCTTTCTCACACTTGCGTGGATCGGGTGCCTGTGTGGATATTTAGCGCAAGGTATTTTAGGGAGTGTATAGAAGAACCTTTGTTCATAATTTTGTTCATTTTGTTCGTAGTGAAGCACTGTCTTCACAAAGATCCAGCAGCTTTAGAAGGGCTGCTTACAGAAAAACGTCAGTTCAACAGTCTATAACAAAATAATTATTCTGTTGCTAATGCCCTGACAGTTCATTCAGGGGTCGATGTTTTTGTACCTTCTTAATAAGTACGACTTTGCACGTACCCCCAAAGGGGTGAAGTTTGTATCAACCATATTCGTAAGAAGGCACACTGAGGGCAAGCAAAGAGGTCGTCGTCTCGAAAAACCTTATAGGTTTACATTTTGTCCCTTGGAACGGTGTGAACAGCTGCCTTGACGCGTCGCCCTGCTCTTCGTATGCTTCCGTAGAGTCCGGTGCCTGCTTCATCCTTGTCTCCCTCGAAAGCTTTACGAATCTCCCACTCGAAAAGAATTCTTGCAATCCGCAAAAAAACAATCAATAAATGTTCTGCTGATAGGCCAATGTGGCAGAATTGAGTGTAACCGAAACCTAGATCGATGATTGTGACAAGTGCGTAGCGCCCCCCATCCCTGATATTTGTTGGCCGCTAAGTTCAGTGGCCCCACCAGGCTCGGTGGGCAAAACTGTGGGCGGCTGGCGAATAAAGGCCGACGAGCACGGCTGCTCGCGGTAAGTCACCGTCACCACCTGCACGCTGCATGTCGTCACGCGGCTAGAGGGTACCCGTACCCTCCCAGGTTCACGAACGCGGGGCTAAATCGTGACACTGGAGACGAGGGAAGAAGCCCGCGGAGCGGCCGAAGCCACCGAGAGCACCGCCACCGAGAACGCCGAGACACCGTCCCCTCAAGCCAGCCGCCATTACGCCATGCCGCTGTACGGGAGGCTCGAGCCGTTCGACGGTGAAGGGTCCGCCTGGCCGGTCTACGAGGAACAAGTCGGCAGTGTTTTTCCGGGCGAACGACACACCCGAGGCAAAACAGCGCGACATTTTCCTGGCCAGCTGCGGGACCCGCGTCTTCGCTCTTCTACTCGACCTGCTCAAGCCGGTCACGCCGCACGACAGGTCGCTGGGTGAGCTGCTCGCCACGCTGCGCTCGCACTTCAGCCTGTTTCCGTCGATGTTAATGGAGCATTTTCGGTTCAACAACCGGAGCCGCCGAGAAGGGGAGATGGTCGGGCAGTTCGTCGGAGCGCTGCGAGGGTAAGCGAGCGGCTGCGCCTTCGGGGACCAGCCCGACTCGCTGCTCCGGGACCGTTTCGTCTGCGGCATCAACGACGCCACTATGCAAACGCGACTCCTGGAGCTTCCCGACCCCTCGCTGGACGACGCCGTGAAGGCAGCGCTGGCGATGGATGCTGCGGCCAAGGACGCGGGCGAGATAGCGCATGTGGCCGGCTTATCGTCGACGGAGGCGGCGGTGAACAAGATGGCGACACGGCATGGCAGGTGCAGTCGGTGCGGTGGTGACCACCCCCCTCACAGTGCCAGTTCGCGCAAGCGGAGTGCTTTGCGTGCGCGAGAACTGCGCACATTGCTCAGGCATGCCAAGGGGGGACAGCGAACGGACAGAAGCAGCAGCCGACGTCGAGCACATGTTCCAAGCCAGCCCACGGCCAAGCAAGTCGGCGCAAGGGTAGGCGGCGAGGACGTGCGGCAGAAGCTTCGGGTGCAACGGCTAGGCTTCACGTCGTGGCCGAAGACCCGCAGATTTTCGACATGTGGCACACGGACATACTTCGGTCATCTGTGCCACCGTATATGCTGACCGCAGAAGTATGCAGGCGTCCCATCTCCATGGAGCTGGACACGGGGGCCAGTGTGTCGGTCATGGCCGGGAAAGTCTTCAAGCGCACCTTTCCTGGCGTGTCCATCGAGGCATCGGGCGTCATTCCGCGCAGCTACTCCGGACAGCTCGCCCAGGTCGAAGGTCAAGCCCAGGTGAGCGTGCGCCTTGGCGACAGGGAGGCAACCCTGCCCCTGTACCTGACCAAGGGGCCGTCACCGACGCTGCTGGGTCGGACCTGGATCCAGGCGTTGGGCGTGAAGCTGCCAGAGTACCAGGAAGCAGTGCATGCAGTGGAAGACGTCCCAGGCCTTCTGACCAAGTTCGAGGCCCTGTTCC
This sequence comes from Haemaphysalis longicornis, assembly GCA_013339765.2. Lineage (NCBI taxonomy): Eukaryota > Metazoa > Arthropoda > Arachnida > Ixodida > Ixodidae > Haemaphysalis > Haemaphysalis longicornis. The sequence goes on from CM023458.1 coordinate 5,505,555, forward strand.
AGCCTGGGGTGGGCACATTCAACAGCACGGCGGCGAGCATTCAGGTCCCATAGGGAGCTCAGCCCCGGTTTTTCAAGCCGCGCCCACTGCCGTTCACCTTGAAGGAAGGGGTCACCCAGTAGCTGCAACGGCTGCAGCGAGACGAGATCCTGGTGCCCGTCAAATCGTCGGAGTGGGCCGCTCCCGATCGGTCCTGAAGCAAGACGGCAGTGTAAGGATCTGCGGGGACTTCAAGGTCACCATCAACCCCGTCGCTACCATCGAAAAGTACCCGCTGCCACGTATTGAAGATTTCAGGTCAGCGCTGTCCGGGGGACAGAAGTTCACGAAGCTCGACCTCAGAGATGCGTACCAGCAGCTGGTGCTGCAGGAGTCGTCCCGGAAGTACGTCACCATTTCGACAACCCTGGGACTCATACAGTACACGCGCCCACCATTCGGCGTGATATTTCTCCTGGCATTTTCCTGAGGGAGATGGACAACCTGTTCAGGGGCATGAGGCACGTGGCGGTGTACTTGGACGACATCCTGGTGACCGGTACGGACGACGAGGACCACCTGCAGAACTTACACAACATCCTGGCACGATTGCAGAATGCCGGGCTGAAGCTCAAGCTAGAGAAGTGCATTTTCTTGGCCCACAGCGTTGATTACCTGGGCCACGTCATTTCCCAGGCAGGCGTGGCCCCGCCACCCCGCAAGGTTGAGGCTGTGCTCAATTCACCCAAGCCCCAGAACAAGAAAGAGCTGCAGAGCTACCTCGGTCTCATCAATTTCTACTCATCAGGTTGCCCGGGTCCTTTTCTAGTACCGGACCACACCCAACCATGACACAGGCCGTTGCGAGCCCGCTGCGAGCTCCTGTTGGGCAAGATGGTGAAGACACCATTGAACCTGCTGCACCCAGACCTCCGGTCCACAGCGCTCCTGAAGCAGCTCAAACAGAAGCTGGCGGCTGACCGAGGCTGTCGTCCTGGGCGCTTGCCAGAGTCTGGGACTCCGGTCTTCGCCAGGAAATTCCGGACTGCTCCACGCTGGTCTGGCGGGCATGTGGTCTCTCCTGCCAGTGCGTCGTCACTGCTCGTTCGCATGTCGGACGGGACCACGTGGCACCGGCACGCGGACCATGTGAGGCCTCGCCTGGCAACCTCAGCCGCCCCTTCAGGAAGCCAGCAGGCAGGGGAGCCAGCTACACCGACCGCTGCCAGCACAGTACAAGGGGCTGGTGCTACTCGTGCCTCTGCGATACCACCTGCAAGTCCGGTGCCACCTGCGAGGCCGACAGCTGGTGCGAGTGTGACACAGGCAGCACCTAATGCTGCCGCAACTGCTTCGACACCTGTGCTCAGGCGGAGTGAGAGACTGCGGAGACCTCCGCATCGCTACTCGCGGGGGTGACAGGTGGAGTTTTGTGTTTGCATGGACAAACAAACTTGGGGGTGAGGGGTGTGACAAGTGTGTAGCACCCCCATCCCTGATATTTGTTGGCCGCTAAGTTCAGTGGCCCCACCAGGCTCGGTGGGCAACATTGTGGGCGGCTGGCGAATAAACGCCGACGAGCACGGCTACTCGCGGTCAGTCACCGTCACCACCAGCACGCTGCATGTCGTCACTCGGCTGGAGAGTACCCCTACCCTCCCAGGTTCACGAACGCGGGGCTACATCGTGACAATGATATCTGCAGCTCCACCAGTTTTCGCAGCCAATGCCAGAAGTCATTGTTTTTGTTTTTGTGTTTTCCCTTTCTTCCCTGGTTTCTCTTCCTTTTGATGCTCTGTGTACATTTTTTTCACGTTCACTTGATTAGGAGATATCAAAGGGATATCTTTCGTGCAGTTCAGAGTGCATGCTGGCTTCATATCTAGCTGTTGGTGGTGCTTTGTATTTGTACCTACTATACCAATTCATACGTTAATATCAACATCTCCTGCTCTGTGAGGCCGCGTGGTACCACAGAGTCATTACGGTTTCTTCTAGTTCAGAGTACATTAGACTGCCGGTATTATCGTGGATTTCATCAGGCTGGCGTCAATATTTCTATCCCACTTGTTTTCTGAAAAAAAGAGCGCAAGGGCAATTTCCGTGTCCCTCAATTCGATGTAAAAATGTAAAGTCGTTATGTGATCCCAGTCATGAGGAGCAGTGTATTCAGTCCTTTCACATTTTGTGGCCCCTGATCGTAGTTGGGCAGCGGCGGCATTTAGGTTGTATTTCCCGTAATTGAACGGATATCGCAAGAAAATACAGCAGCATATTTTATATCTTGGACTATTCCCTACCAGTGTTGTACACGTTCCTCTAAAACAGGAACGAATGCTCGTTCTTCGTTCCATTCCCATTTTGAAACGAGTTCCCGTTACAAGTTCCTTTGTTGCGAAAGGAATGCCTTCCAGTTCAACTTCGAACATTGGAACGTGTCCTTACATTAACCTTACATTACATTTCTCCAATTAAAATATGGTGTCAGATTCCTGAGACGAAGCAAACAGAAAAATTTAAAACTTACATCGAACTACGCATATTAGAAGAATATGAACATCACCGGCAGCAGTTTATCTGGACATAAAACGAATAGAAATAAATGCTCCTATGCGAATTTTTTTTAGGAAGCACTGGACCAACTGCAGATATGTCTGATTTTGGTGCTCGCCTATTATAGGTGCAACACATATGACACTTCTCACTTCAATCTTGCAAATGCGCAGTAAGGTTACTTCGCTTCAGATATGCGAATAGAAAGTTTCTCACATGCAGGAAAGTAGTTAAATATCTTGCATTAGAAACCGCGTCGAAAGAAACAGTACATAGGCCTTTATAATTGCTCATTTAAAATTACTGTTTTTTTAAATACTCTACTGGTCCATTCCCAGCGAAATTAGTAAGGGGGTTACCAATGTGAAGACTGGCGAATCATACAGCACAAATTTGCAAGTAACAAAACACCGCAGAACAAGTTATGACTACGATGTTTGCAATCGAAGTTTAGGTCCTAAGACGATAACAAGAAAAAGAAAATAAACGCAAGCAGCGTAGTCACACACGAAATCTACGCACAAGAATTGCAAAGTGTGCCGCACACAATCAGTGTAGTACATATATGAAACTACCAAAGATAGTCAAGTATGTGGACGCGATGCACAAATGAGTATGCGGTGGTTAGAAATACGCATAAGATAAAAGCACACGAAATAACACGGCGCCTACTCCCGTGCGTAAAAAAACCTTGGCAATATAAAACGCACAAAATTATATAGGCGGACACAAAGTGCGATATTATCAAGTAAAAGAAACAACCCCAAATAATGAAAAGTAATAAGAAAACATAAATAACGTGCCGTGGTACAGAAACGACACATTCTTTGGTTCTTTAGGCAGAAAAAAAGCTCACTATATACCAATGTTACAAGATATAGCAGGAGATAAAAAACTGTTACTGTAGAAAGAATGAAAATATGTCAAAACAATTCGCGGAAAAAATGCCCGAATACATAGTCGCTACAAAGTAGAGTCCGTTGTTTAAACACAGCAAGAGCTGCATCTCGATGTTCGAGTCAGAGATGAACCCGCTTTTTCGTCAACACTACGTTGGCAATGTTGAAGAGCCGTTCCATGGAAGCGCTTGAGCGTACTGACGTGTTGTACTTAATGAAAAGTTGGTTCAGCTCATCGAAGTTTATCATCTGCGACAGCACGTAATCAACTGGTACCAGAAGGTACCGCGACAGATCATTCTGTACCTCGGCTGGAAGAATTAGCGGCCCAAACGAAACGAAGTCCTTTGGTGCAGACCAGGTGGCAACTTCTGCGCTATATGGCTCAGTCACCGCAGCCAGCTCTGTCTTTAAGTCGTTGGTCACCTTGTCTCGCATAGAACTGTCTGGCGTAAATTATAGCTGAAACCGTGCCATTAGGAAGCTGGCGACAACGAGCTCCGCTTTTTTTAGGGGTCCAAACCTGCAATAGCGGTACCCTCCTATTTACCTCACACCAAAAGCCCCTCGCTCGGCAACAACGCACCCGCGGCTCGCGCGCACTAATGCGGTATTTACCCCTGACAATATACGGTGATATCACAAGGTACCCGCAGTGCCGCTCAGACTTAGAAACCGTTCCCCGGAAGGGAACAATTCTAACGGCCACACGCGCATCCTGGCCTCCCGGACAAACGATGAAATGTGAAAAGAATTCTCACGGCTGCACTATTCACCCGTAGAAACCCGCGTAATCTCAACCGGCGTGAAGGACGCACAAGCTGTGGCCCGCTGCGTGGTTATTCTAATGCCTTCGACATTCGAGGAATCACGTTCTGCTGAAGGACAAGCAAATTGGCCAGAGAAACACAGTAGCGACTCGTGGATTTTGTACTCCAGCCTTGTCATCAAAAACAACCAATTTCTAGCGAGGTAACGCGTGCAGAAGGAACGCCGTTCCTGCCGTTACTTCGAAAACCTTACGTGCTACCATTACAGTTCCACCGACCCTAATGAAACGGTGGCGTTCCTCCGTTCCACCAAAATGAACTAGTTCCAGGAACAACGTTTTGTACAACGCTGTTTCCTACCTGCATCGATACACAATCAGTGCGGAGTTGTGTCGTAAGTACTGTCTTCATAGTCACACATGTGGGGAACGCAGTTAACATTGTCACTTTGTGGTGACCCTGTGTTCTATTCATGGGTACTTTACTCAACTATTTCGCGTAGGCCACCGCACCTAGGCCCGCCCATTGCCTATTATAATGTCCTTACGCGTGAAGTTTGCACAATACTTCACGACCGCTGCGGAGACGGTAACCACTTGCTCGTGAGTGAAATTTTTATAATGGCAACTTTGAAGCTACCTCATAAACAAGGATCTTTCCACCTGATGTATGCGAAGTTCACTGCGGAAATGCCTTCAAATATGCGTTCCGTTCCTGGTGTGGTGTTTATGGTATGAAGGCAGGTTAGGATGTGACTGAGGGATGCCCAGTATTAGCCAATATCATAACAGCCAACTCAACCAAGTGGTCATTTAGAGAGGCATAGGTGTCATATACGCTCTTGATATAGTCATGCTTGAACGTATTTGGGCTCGATGAGCTCACGTTGGAAGGCCACCGGTGTAGTTCAAACTGGGTTGTTTCATGTAGATTCCCGTCTACTCCCAAACAATTTCCCTCTAGCAAGTATTCTTGAATTCCACTTTTCATTTCTACTCCTCTCGGTTTATTTTTCGACTAAATTTCACTGCTGTATCTCAGGGTGCTTGTTGGCATTATTCTCCCTGTTGGATTGGCTTGAATAATTCGTTCGTTTTGGTCCTATAGTATCGATGAAGTGAGCCCATAACTCTGTAGGCTGCTTTTCTAGAGCCTGTTTGTCTTTGCTGCCATGAGAGAGTAGGGCGGCAAAGGCTCTATTCCTAATACTTCCAGAATGTCGACCGCAGCAATTCTGTACCGTACCTAATAAAAGCAGCCTCATGTTCCTTTTTTTTCCTCAGAGTAAGCCCTATGTCAGTAATAAACGTCTTAATAAATTCACGAAGGAGCTCTGAACAAGCTGCAGCAGGCCCATGCGCGTCATCATGATGATGGTGGTTGGATGTTTATGGCGCAAGCCTAACTAGCGGTGATTTATGAGGGGAGAAGACAAAACTCAAAAATCACTGAACAATAAACGGAAGTAACATGAGTAGGATACAATGACGATGGCTGGTGTAAAAGGGCAGGGTGCGATAGTGCATGGCATAAAATTAAGCTCAAAAACTACGGGTGATAGGAAATGAGGTGTAAAAATTTGATTTCAAGAAACTTATGTGCGCTGTAGAGGAATCATAGGATCATGCGCTAAAAATAGTGCAGGTGTAGTGGGTGTGTTCTCTGTATAGTTGTGCGAAATGATTGTGTCTTGTTTTGTGGAGTGCTTTACAGGTAGTTAGAATGGGAATTACGGATAGGGCCTCCCCCCACCTGCAACACATGGGTATTGGAGATCTAGTGGGCAAATGGAGTGTGTTGAATGTGTGTGGCCCACCCATAATCTAGGGCAACTTCGATGAATATTTTGTGTTAGTCAGACGCGCATCGTCCTATGTGTGGTTTTATTATGTGTAACTTGTTTTCGGCCTGTGTACTCCTGTTGGCTTGCCATGTTTTTCGAAGGTGATGTCTTTTGTGTGGCTTGAGGTTGGTTTAGGGCATTGATGTTATGTCTACTTTGCTTGTAAGTGCAGCAAGCGACGGCATTTGATCCGCGTGTCTCATTCCCCGCAATTCCAGCATGGCCTGGAACCCAGCACAGGATTAGTTGAAAATTTGTAGCATACACAGACATTATAGCCTTAATACTAAAGTTACAATGTGGTTTTTTCTTGGTCTGTGTCACGACGATGCATGCACAACGCTCAAAGAGTCTGTAAAGATGATGGACTTAGGAATTTGTTTTTAAGAATGTGCTGAATGGTGATTAAATACCATAGGCTCTGCTGAGAAGATAGTGTGTGTGTCGCTCATGATTTAATTAGGACCATGAGCGGTGCGAGAAATAAATTAGGTTCATGAGCGGTGGGACCATTACGACAATGAGCGGCGCGAGAATAAGAATTAAAGTTAGGACCATGAGCGGTGCGAGACACCATAGTTGAAATTTTCGAGGGCCGCACTGTTATATTAGGCGCATTTACATTTATCCTCCAGGGGCAAAATGCTGCAGAATCGCAATACTCGGAACCCTGTTTTATCATTTTTATAAAACAAAAATCACAACAGGCTGCAGTTGCCACGGTGGTACAATGTCAGAAATGCTGATGATGTGCATACATCTAAAAACAAAACCGAAAGACCTGAAGCTTCCTTTCTCACTCAGTGAAAAGGGAAAGAAACAGATGGACAATTTGCAATACCTCGGTTGTTGATGTATGTTGACGAAAGGTTTAAAGGAGGTTAATTCAATAATGAAATCCTAAAAGCATATGATAAGTGTATGTATATCCGTTGATGTTCCGGGAACCATTTGTTACTTTCAATGTACAGACTCTAGGCCAGGCTAGTGCGAATAACACCATAGGCGAGGCGAAGGCCAAAGTGGAGAACTGGATCAGGCATTTTTAGTGTTGTTTTCGATGCCGACCAATACAGGACACTGTCGTAGTCTAACCTAGGCCCGACAAAGGCGGTAAAGACCCAGCAGAAGGAGTCTTTATCAGCAGCATAGAGGACTGGTGGGAGAGGACCTTAAGAATTTCAGATTTCAGGCATTCATGTTTAAGTTGTTTGATGCGTGGAAATAATGTGCGTTTTTTAATAAATATTACACCTAAAACTCGTGCTCTTTACAGGAATTGATGACGAGGAAGGGTAATCTCAGGGTCCACTTTATGCTGCGCTTGCGGGAGAACACACAAGTACATTTTGCAGGGTTCGGTTTAATAAGGTTTGTGCCCGCCCATGCAGCAAGTTTGTTCACCCCAAGCATGACTTGGCCATCCCAAGTTGTGAATTTACAAGACTTCAAAGATTTTTGAACCACATCTACATATATAGAAGAGGAAATAGCTGGTGGCAATGCCTTCCTGAGAGTTCACCTTAGCAATAAATTGTACAACTCAACACACCGCATTGAGGGACGCCATTTTTCAGCACAGATACTTTAAAAGTACACTCCCAACTCTCACTCCAAAGGTTCCTTCCCAAATTTAGCTAGCGAAGTTCTTCAGCATGTTTCCAGAAACGCCAAATTACTTGAGATCACTCAGGATGCCGTACCACCAGGCCTTGTCACAAGCCTTTTCGTTATCCAAGAAGACTGTTATGCAAAATGGGTATAGATGCAGCATCTTTTAAATACGATTCCAACGCAACCAGTTGATCATTGGTATATCTCTCCAGCCTTAAGCCAGCCTAACAGCTCTCGAAAAGACCACTGTATTCTAAGAAGTA